>JBCNJP010000013.1:0-91595 GCA_039602395.1 Deinandra increscens subsp. villosa
ATAACAAATACATTCATTAAGTTTTTGGTCACAACTATGTCAGCATGCAATCCTAAGGTGTCATCATCAATAATCATCATCTAACAGAATAACCTGCAAAATGTACAAAAAAAAGGACAACTACGAATAGTTGATGAGTAAACATAGGTGTAGCGTACTAATATAGATTTGAAACATGCGATCCAATGAGTTATGTGTAATCCGATATGATAAACATGTAATGGAACCAAAGCACATAAGAGCGACGCACTCAAGCCCTCGGCATTTAGGCTTTTAATCACCCGTTGCCAAAACCAGGCAGGCCAGGTGGGTTGCCACACTAACGAAACCGTTATTGTAACCTCGGCTCAAATGAGTTAATGAGATACGCCTAAGTTTGAGTTCTAGTTCGAGTTCCATAGTTCGAGTTCCACAACCAATTGATACAGCAATAATTCACACAAGTTCGCATATAAGAGCGCACATAACTATATAGAGTTCACATGTAGTTTTTGAGTAATGAATAAATATCTTGTGTTTGATATCGGTACATGTTGCACCCCCAAAATATTCAAAAGAAAGAGAGGCTATAAATACTCACCTGATCCAGGATATAAGAAATAGACACGACACCGCGTGCGAGACGATTAGACCCAGAGATGACCTTGACAAATAAAAGAGATAGAGAAAATAAATAAATAAATAAATAGATAATTAATTAAATTTCATGACACAATCGACTCGACGACTCGTTGGTGATTTGATGAGGTAATACATACGTCATGATAATAAGGGTCAATCCTAAAGCTAAGGACATAATCATGAAGTCCTGAGAATGTACATATTTCCCATGAAGTCAAATGGGGTCAAATGATAGTCAAAATTATCCTAAAATGCATAACCATATCAACAACATACATGCAAGCTCATGATCTATCCTGAATCTATCATCAAGATACACACATAACCTAGATCTAATCATTTGAAGCATGCATGATATATATCTAGTCCAAATACCACATAAAAATCTAATCTTGATCATGAAATTCATTTTTTTCTTTTTTGAACAGCTAAATTTCCACCAAATACCACCAACCTTGCATTTGCAAAGATTTGAACCCACAACCACTTACATGGAGGGGCAATCACCATACCAATAGGCTACAAGGCCATGAGTGAAGTTCTAACCCTAATTTCACATAGAAAGCAAATCTTGATCTTAAAATTCATAGATCTACCATGTAGCAACATTCATGATGAAGATCTAACCCTAATACATAATAAAGTTGCAATATTGAACATGAAATATATAGATCTAATAATTATCAACATGCAAACTGTAAATCTAACCCTAATTCATCATAAAGATTCAATCTTGAACATGGATTTCATAGATCTGGCATAAATCATAATGCATATCATAGATCTAACCCTAAAGCATCAAAAAGATTCAAGCTTCAACATGGATTTCATAGATCTAGCATAAATCATCATGCATATCATAAATCTAACCATAACTCATACAAAAATTCAATCTTGATCAAGTTCATACATGGATCTAGAATCATACAACATTTATGACATGAAACTTAACCTAATCACATGATAAATCAGATCTTGGACATGTAACATCAAGGCATAGGAAGCAACTAACCGAAAACCAAAAATAAAGGGTGAAGAAGGGTGATCTGAGGCCTTAATCTTGAAATTTAAGCTCCCAAATTTGATATGATGCAAGAAAAGATGATGAACAGAGGTGTATGGCCATTTTTGGTGATTAGGGATGGAGAAATGAGAAGTATGGAGGCTAAGGATGCTTAAATATTGGGAATTTTAGGGTTTTATGGAAAAGTCAAAACCAGCGTATCGCCTGGGGCTTGTGTATGCTCTAGGAGATATGCCTAGAGCCTCCCCAAACAACCACTTGTCTGGTTTCTCCGATTTCGCTCCAGCTTCGTCGTTTTTTGATGTTTTCGAGTCCCGTTTTCACCAAATTACTTCCTTCATCATCCCATCATGTTAACCACATAAAATCCACTCAAAAGGAATATAAATACACTTCATAACTCATAGAAATGCACACGTAGAGTAACATAACACGTTTTTTGTCGATATTGACGTACGTACCGACGGCTGAATATGTCGGGGCACAATGATTGTCAAGATGCACATAACAGTAATTAAGTGTTGCGATATTATTAATTAACTCATTTTATATATAATATATTGATACGCAATAATCCAAAAGAAAATACATCAACGATAACAAATACTTTCATTTAGTTTTTGGTCACAACTATGTCAGCATGCAATCCTAAGGTGTCATCATCAATAATCATCATCTAACAGCATAACCTGCAACATGTACAAAAAAAGTTCAACTACAAATAGTTGATGAGTAAACATAGGTGTAGCGTAATAATATAGATTTGAAACATGCGATCCAATGAGTTATGTGTAATCCGATATGATAAACATGTAGAACCAAAGCACATAAGAGCGACGCACGCAAGCCCTCGGCATTTAGGCTTCTAATCACCCGACGCCAAAACCAGGCAGTCCAGGTGGGTTGCCACACTAACAGATCCGTTATTGTAACCCTGGCTCAAATGAGTTAATGAGATACGCCTAAGTTTAAGTTCTAGTTCGAGTTCCACAACCAATTGATACAACAATAATTCACACAAGTTCGCATATAAGAGCGCATATAACTATATAGAGTTCGCATGTAGTTTTTAAGTAATGAATAAAGATCTTGTGTTTGATATCGGTACATGTTGCACCCCAAAATGTTCAAAAGAAAGAGGGGCTATAAATACTCACCTGATCCAGGAGATAAGAAATAGACACGACACCACGAGCGAGACGGTTAGACCCAAAGATGACCTTGACAAATAAAAGAGATAGAGAAAATAAATAAATAGATAATTAATTAAATTTCATGACACAATCGACTCGCCGACTTGTTGGTGATTTGATGAGGTAATACGTACGTCATGATAATAAGGGTCAATCCTAAAGCTAAGGACATAATCATGAAGTCCTGAGAATGTACATATTTCCCATGAAGTCAAATGGGGTCAAATGATAGTCAAAATTATCCTAAAATGCATAACCATATCAACAACATACATGCAAGCTCATGATCTATCCTAAATCTATCATCAAGATACACACATAACCTAGATATAATCATTTGAAGCATGCACGATATATATCTAGTCCAAATACCACATAAAAATCTAATCTTGGTCATGAAATTCATAGGTCTAGCATTTAGCATCATGCATGGTGAATTTCTAACCCTAATTTCACATAGAAACCAAATCTTGATCATAAAATTCATAGATCTACCATGTAGTAACATTCATGATGAAGATCTAAACCTAATACACAATAGAGTTGCAATCTTGAACATGAAATTTATAGATCTAATGATTATCAACATGCAAAGTGTAGATCTAACCCTAATTCATCATAAAGATTCAATCTTGAATATGGATTTCATAGATCTTGCATAAATCATAATGCATATCATAGATCTAACCCTAAAGCATCAAAAAGATTCAACCTTGAAAATGGATTTCATAGATCTAGCATAAATCATCAATCATATCATAGATCTAACCCTAACTCATAAAAAATTCAATCTTGATCAAGTTCATACATGGATCTAGTATCATACAACATTTATGACATGAAACTAACCTAATCACATGATAACTCAGATCTTGGACATGCAACATCAAGGCATAAGAAGCAACTAACCGAAAACCAAAAATAAAGGGTGAAGAAGGATGATCTGAGGCCTTGATCTTGAAATTTAAGCTCCCAAATTTGATATGATGCAAGAAAAGATGATGAACTGGCCATTTTTGGTGATTAGGGATGGAGAAATGAGAAGTATGGAGGCTAAGGATGCTTAAATATTGGGAATTTTAGGGTTTTATGGAAAAGTCAAAACCAGCGTATCGCCTGGGGCTTGTGTATGCTCTAGGAGATACGCCTAGAGCATCCCCAAACAACCACTTGTCTGGTTTCTCCGATTTCACTCGAGTTTCATCGTTTTTTGATGCTTTCGAGTCCCGTTTTCACCAAATTACTTACTTCATCATCCCATCATGTTAACCACATAAAATCCACTCAAAAAGAATATAAATACACTTCATAACTCATAGAAATGCACACGTAGAGTCACATAACGCGTTTTTTGTCGATTTTGACGTACGTATCGATTTAGGGCAATTCACCAACGTTTTGCGACTCGATTAAGTGTTTGATGACTCGTGACATAATTTGTGATTATTATTAGACTCAAAAATATGTTTAAATTGACATACAATACCCAAATACAAGATTCCCGGTAAACAAGGAATCACGTACCAAAATCGCGTAAAAATTGGTAATTGCTTAATTTCGATCCAAGAGATGTAATTTGAATCCAATTGATTTTAATTAAGTATTTTGTTTCGAAAAGCGATTATAAACCATTTTGAACCGTTATTTTGGGATATTAATACCTGAAAATTCTCCCGACACTTGATAAACCGTATTTCGGGAAAACACAAATTTTCAAGATGGGTCGGGTTTCACAATCTAGCCAAATGCAAATGTTACATGCTAGGAGTCTATAGGTATCGTTGTTTAAGATTCCAGTTCCATCATAATTTTCCATAGTCGAGAAAAACCAATAGTTGCAATAAGGATTCCTTGCCTCGGTAGTATTTTCTCTTTTTTTTAGTCGTTTAACTTTCAGATTATTCGTTGGCTTGTTTTAGCTTCCTTGTTGTTTAGTTTAGTAAATTCTCCTTTAATTTATGTTCATTTAAAACATTCAAAACCTTCTTTAGAAAATCAAATCAATTTACCAGTGTGTTTTAGCCAATTTTCGGGTCTAGTTTTAGGTATTGTTAGTATCTCATGGGTTCGATATCCGGACTTCTTTTAGCTATACTACGTTCAATAGGTACGTTTTCCTGTCGTTTGTGGTTTGGTTTAGGGATTTCTAGGTTTAAACTCATGTCTAGGTTAGGTTTTCCTAGTACATTTAGCACATCAACAAGTGAACCTTTCTAATAAAGGTATAGACATTTCAAGCATATTATGTGTCTTTGCTTCTTATAGTGTGGAGTCGATGGAACACATTTTTGGTTATTGCATTACTATAAATTCTTGTTGGAAAAGCATATCCAAACGGTTAAAAATCAAACTCCTAATCCTTATTACGCCTACCACTATTCACTCCTGGTTGGATTCCCTAGTATTCATAAATGAAAGAAAGACATATTTGAGGCGATCTTCATGTCTGTGTGGTGGATGCTATGTAAAGTTCAAAACGATGCGGTGTTTCAAGGGGTCGACTTGAAGAGAAATATTATTTTTGATTTCATCACTAGTATCTTATTTACATGGTATGTGAATAGATGTAATAGAGGTAAATTTGGTTGAGTCGAGGGCTTAAAAACCATGTTATAGTCATTGATACCCTCCAAATTATACATGTTACACATATCATTCTAACTCTGTTTTGATTGGGTGTTTTTTTTTCTTTTTTGCAAGTTAATAAGTTTAAATGACTAAATTGCTTTCATTTGGAATTCTCAGAAAAGATACCTTGAAAATATATAAAAAAACAAATAAATGAAGAAAAAGAGCATAAACTCTTAAAGCAAGAGACAAAGCATTCCATGCTTTTCAATGCACTTGAAGATAAAATTTCACTCTAAGCACAGCGCATGTCCCATCAGACACGGCCCCGTGTCATTACAAGTGTTATAAACGGTTATCCAATCAGCTTAGTGGAGCAGAAGTGATATGTCAGGTGAATCACTCCCCGTGTTTTACTAATTTGTTTGACTTTTAACGATTCGTGAATATGAATGTAAGTGTGAAAAATCTTTAAGTATTTAAGCAGACTATCCATCGTGAATATGAATGTGTGTATGAAATTCTTCGAGTAGTTAATCAGACTATCCAACCAGGAGTGAATATGAATGTATGTGTGAAATTTCTTTAAGTATTTAAAGATACTATTCAACCAGGAGTGAGTTCTTAAACTTCACTTATATCTCTTCGCTTCATGATGTATAAAGCAAAAACGTGGAACATAATATGTTGTAAAAATGAATTTAATTGTTATCGAGAAGAAGAAGAATAAAATAAGAGGACCAATTTGTTAGAATAGAAAAATATAAGGGTTGTTTATGAAATAAAAAGGAGTGTAGGGACACAAATTTAGTATCGGCACGTGACACTCTATGAAGAAGCACGTGCTCCTCAATATTCCTCAAAAAGGCGAAATAAAGTTTCAAATTTAGTACACCAACCAGTAAGTACACCGCTGCCAGTAGATTGAGATCGAGGTATAACATATTTCTTAAATTACCCTTTCAGCCTCAAACTTTGAATAAGTTACATCTTTTATGAAGTTTGATAAAAAAAAAGTTTGTATTTTATTTTAGACCACCTGTCGTGGGCGTGAATAGAGAAACTTGGCGCCCCATAGTATCCAACACCGCCCCTACGGCATTATGGAAAAAAATGGGTTTGGCGTTTTGGTGATGGCGCCTCCCCCTCTCTTTGATTGGTTTATTTTTTTTCTTTTTTTGATTGGATGAAATATTTGGAGTGTTTTTTTATAATGTAGTTGTGTAATAATTAGAGGGACATTATGGGGCTTTATGACTACATCATTTTTAGTCATGGAGCCCCTCGCTGACTAGAACGACACGTGTCAAAAAATGACAAGGGAGGGGCTTTATGACTATGGATAGCCTTATAGTATATAATTTTGAAAACTACACCGGGGTCACACGGATTGATAATCGTAACGGTTTCATCTTTCTAAGGGGTTGAAAAAATAAAGGGTGAAAGCATGATTGAAGATTTTCTATCGATTCACTAGAAACCGATTGACAGGGGTGGCTCAATCATTTTAGTGGCCCAAAACTAACTAAAAATCGGGGACCCCTTTTCAAAGGTCATGTTATAAACTCGTATCCTTTGTCCGGGCTTGAGACTTACAAATATAAACTACAAAGTTAAACTCGGGGCAGTGGCCGCACTTTAACTTTAATATGGGGAGGGGGTGTGGGGTGTGGAGGGTGAAGGTTAATACGTACAAAATTTAAAGTTTTGAGCGAAAAAACAAGGGCTGGCTCAATACGTATAAAATTTTAAGACAAAATAGATATAATTTACACTTCTGAGCGAAAAATGAGGAAGACCGGACCCTTAAAAGCTCCACCCATGATTAAGGGTTCTGTTCGACTAAGATGTAAAGCTCTAACTTTACTTAATTGCCATTGAGCTACCCTATAGTGACCGGTTTATTTACTGATTAAACTACATTCTATCTTTAAAACACTAAACCATGTACATATTAAAGTTTTTGTTGTTACGTAGTCTATGACTATCAAAGTTTTTTAAAACCTTTATTTCATAATAAAAACAAATAATAGTCAGATAAACTAATTTTCATTGTTATCCTATTTTTTGTTCATCACTAATACCATATCAATTGCAACATGGTTAGTTAGTTATACCATGATCCATTTATAAATAATATCATCTTTAGAAATTGTGACGCCCACTCCCAGACTTGGCACTAGGAGGGGTCACTCATCGGATTTACTCATGAACACGTGGCAGAACAGAGATAAGCAGCGGAAAATTTAAAACTTTTATTTATAATATAAGCCACGTACGTAAAGTAATTGAGATAATTTACAATCTATTTATATAATGACTAACTATATCCGTCTTTATTTATCTACATCTAGCCAGCACGTCCAACCACTCCTCTAATAGCTTGACCGATCATTCTTTTATCACGAGGGCTCCACCCTTGTTCCCAGACGTCTCACCTATACCTGACATACATATGGTTTTGGGAAAATGTCAGCTTACGCTGGTGAGTTCTACATTTTAAAAACGTTACCTCGATTGTGAGGTTAAAACCTTTGAACCTGCAAAATCACTTTACAACATTTATCAAGTATAACACATAACAAGTCATACATAACATAACATCATAATCATACACGTTTCTCTAGAAAACATCTACTTCAATAACCTTCAACTCTTACGACCTGAATTCCATACACCTCTATACCTTCTGGTCTCGAATACTGCTCAGGTGACTTTATCGGAAGCCCCCAACCTCAGTACCGACAACCGCTCCATTTCATCTATACCTTCCCGGTCTCGAATACTGCTCAGGTGACTTCATCTGGAAGCCCCCAACCTCAGCAACGACAACCGTCCTACATTCCGTTCTTCCAGTTTCGAATACCGCTCAGGTGACTTCGTCTGGAAGCCCCCAACCTCAATATCGACCTCTGTTTACGTAACCTTAACTCTTTAGACGTTCCATTCTATCGAACATCTCCTTAATCACCACAGTACTACTACCCGCCCCTAGTTAGATATCCAGGTGACTCACGTGTGCTAATAAACATGATAATGTACTCATATACTGCAACAACTGAACATCCCCCAATTTACCTAGGTGTATGTATACAGGATGTACCAGTGGCGTATCTTCCACACTTTCGATATACCGGGTAACTATACTACCATGCTTGTATACAGGATGTACCAGCGGCGTATCCACCACATAATAATATAGAAAATGCATCACTTGTTCTCATATAATCATACATTCTCACTTGTACGTTTATTAACAAACCCTTATCATTTGGATACCTAGTTTCAAAGCAAATATAGCACATAACTCTAATAATCATTTCATATGCATTATTCTATTATCATCATTTCATATACAATGCTAACACGTATAATGATTCATAAGCACCTACATATCATAACACGTATTACTTTAAACAGTTCATCAATTTATCAATTAAGATAAAAGCATTTAACTCAACAGTTGAACATTGTATGTATATCAGCCCGAAAACATTAAAGCGTTTAAAACATTTAAAAGTGGGCTCGCAGAACTCACCTTATCTCTTTACTCGTTATACTCGGACAGAACCTCCGACAGAATCCTTCGGTTAACCTAATTCGCGTATCGTATGGCATTAACGCAAGGTTTAACATTATAAACATATCCTATGTTTATTTATCTCTTATATTATCTTAATAATATCTAATTATTAAGGTTTACTTCTTTTAAGGTCAAAATGACCAGAATACCCCTTATAGGCAAAATATCTCTTTTTATTGATAATTATGAAGACGCGCATTCCAATAAGTAGACACTCACTCCGGGATCGCCCAGTGTTGGGATGCCATTGCCCAGATGGGATGGCGACACCCCCGCTTTTGCCAGAAACCCCAGTGTACAGGTGTCTACCCTTCCGGTCCGCGCGAACTTCTAATATCCGATTAACTCGGTATTTTCAATACTTTATCATTTACCCATTTTAACTTCATATATACTTATTATATATATAAACATGTTATCATACCAAAATTCAAGTCCCCATACCCTCCGGATTATTTTATATTAATTAATCTTATTTAGAAACCCTAATTTCATGAATTTCTCGTTTTATTATCAAAACTCATTTTTAATTCAAACCAACTTAGGGTATTATCCATTATAACATTTTATAATATCCTTCAAAATAGCAAAGCTTAATTCAAAACCGTTTACTCGATTTGGGCAGAACAACGACATGAAAACCCTAATTTTTGACCCGTTTACAAAACCTTAACCAAACCTTCTCCAATTGTGAAATAAACTTAGGGCTTTCTTAAAACACATTAAATTAGGATTATCTACAAAAATTCAGACCCTAATTCCCACCCGATCACCCGATTTTGACAAAACAAGCTCAAGAACCCTAATTTTTAGATCATTTCTAGAAACCGTACTTAGACATAATATTAACAAAAACTGAGATAGGTTATTGTTAAGCATACCAAATAAGGGGTGACTACAGAAATTTGGCTCCGGAGGCCTCACCGTTTGTGTGTATTGATCCGACGAAGTTTCTGGTTCGGAAATGAGGTTTTTGGGTTATGATTCAGTGAATTGGCGAGTTGTACAGATGATTTCGAGCTCCTATTTATACTATTCGATGTGCCTTAACCTCCTAACACGTCCCCAAGTGACGAGGCTTTCCAGTTTGACACGTATGAAGAGAATCGTGAGCTCCAAGTTTGAAGAACGTGGTCAAAATCGGACCTGATGTGGAATCTGCCCGCTGGGCTGGGCCGCGTATCGCGCAGGGGGAAGGATAGGTCGCGCGTACCGCCTGCCAGGTTTGGCAAAATGACAGAAATGGTCCCTAGACTTTATTTTTACCTTTTGGCCCCTGAACTTCTACGGAACTACTATTTTAGGTACTAAAACATTATGGGGCATATTTATAAAGGTTTCTAAGGTTCGGGACATGCTCGATGATATACGTATACATGCGTATATATATATTTATATATTTATATATATCTTTAGATATTTTGCGTTCTAGCCCCTCAAACTTTGTGATACTTATCATTTCATGTTATGGATCATATTAGGATATAATTTTACTATATTTTAAGCCTTAAAATGTTTATAATAGTTATAGATACGTATAATATCCATATACGTTGATAACTTTATATAAATTACACTTTTAGCCCTCCAACTTTTATCTTTTGCACATTACACCCTAATCTTTTGATGTAACTATCATTTTACGTCTTACAACCTTCCTAAACATATTTCTAACATTCTCGAAGGTTCGGGTCACATATAACAATATATATACATATATATTTGTATATTTACATAAATTATACTTTCTATCCTTTTATTTTCTTGTTAACTATTCAAGTATGCATTTTTCGTATAATTATTCAAACACGTATTTCCACGTATATATCCATCAATTGACACATGTACCATTATGTTATTCATATATACATATATCCATCTCATCTTTAACTTTCTTTACTGTTTAACACCTCCGTTTATGTATATTTCATGATTTTGGCCATTAAACACGTATTTCTAACACATGCAATTTATCTAATGCATAGTTTACCATTTTTATCAATTAAACTCACGTATTTATAATATAAACACGTATTTACTATATATATCATGTATCTGTGAAAATTTAGGGTGTTACAGAAATATATATATATATATATATATATATATATATATATATATATATATATATATATATATATATATATGGTGGGGTTTATTGTAGACACTTTCGCATGTGAAAGAACTCTTTTTAACATGTGATTTCATATGTGAAAGTTTCTGAACAATGAGCAAAAAAGAAAAAAAAATAAAATTAATAATAACCATTAGATCAATACATCTAATGGTGAAAAAAAGTGTCTACCTGTCTACACTTATGGAGGTGTCTATATAAACTTTTCACTATATATATATATATATATATATATATATATATATATATATATATATAGGGAGAGGATCATTTGAGAACCAATTGGTTTTGAGAACCATTATGAACCACTAGTTATATATAGGGAAATCCTCCCCATGAATTTGAGTGCTTCCCCCTGAAAATTAGTGGCTCAGAATGGTTCTTAAAAGTTCTCAAAACCAATTGGTTTTCATTTAAACCTAACCCTATACACATATATATATATATACACTAGTTATTTTTTATCCCCATGTATTACACGGTTAAGTTTTAAAAAAACTATAAATACAATCATAATCTACAACAATTATGTATTTTTATAACTATCTAAAAATTTCTTAGTAATTATAGGTGGTCAAATGTTTTACGACAGTGGGGCATTTAGGCGATGAGTTCCCTCTGAGATGGACAGTGCGGCCGTAACGTATCGTGGGTAACATCGTTTGCCATGATGAGACCCCTGGGTAACCGGATGTATGAGTTAAAAACAGAAATCTAGTCACGAAAAATAAGGATTTTGTTTATTATTTTGAAATAAAATACTTTATAAATTTGAATTTAAACTTAATAAAAGCAAAATATATATATATATATATATAAAATTAAATAGAATAAAATATTTTATATTACATATATAATATTTAATAAAATATTATTATAAGTATTATATTAAAATATTAAAGTATAAGCAATAAAATATATTTAATATATCAAAGTATATTAATAGAATATACTAATAAAATATAATATATATGTAATAAAATATTAACATTAATATTAAATTTAGTATTTTTAGAGCATTCACAGTCCATTCTCCATAATAGGTGTGAGTGTAAACTGTAAAATTTGAGGTGTAGTTGTGACTGGTTGTGAGTAGAGGAGAGAGAAATATTTGAGAAAAAATTTGGTGAATCCTTATATTTAAGGAAAAATTTAGTAAATCTGTAAAATTTGAGGTATGAAGATAAAGAAAATCTCTTGATAAAGGTAGTAAAAAGTATTATTTAATTGTGGTTGTTAGTGGAAGAGAAAGAAAAAGTAATAATAAATATATAAATTATAAGGATAATGATAGAGAATGGACTGAAATAATAACCTTAATATAAAAAATTTGTATTTAAATAATTACTTATTTGATAATTACTTATTTGATAATTACTTATTAAAAATTTAAACTAAATAAACCCTAATATATGTAAATTTAGTATTTGGACAATTATTTATTAAAATTTTGACTTAATTCAAAATTTTATGGTAATGATAAATATTTTTTTTTTTGGTAATTAAAGTATGTCAAAAATTTATATATATATATATATATATATATATATATATATATATATATATATATAAATTATAGACAATGGTCATGCTTTATTCTTTATATATTAACGTTGTATTAAAAATTAGTATAACTTCATGTTACTATTAGAAGCACATCTAAGGGTGCATGTTACATCGACATAATTACACAGGTCTAAGGGTCTATTGATCAATCATAACTTTTCCTCATAAAGATATATAAATTTGTCATTTTTATAACACAAATTGGATTTTGATAATCAAATTATGACCCATTGTCATATAATAATCTATATTATTAATTTGGGCATTAATGGTCTTAACTTTTATTTTTGTTGTCAAGAACAATCCAAATAATGTAATAATCATACATTTACACTTGAATTCCCGCTCATAATGTTAGTGATGATTATCAAATGAAATTGATAAATATAAAATTAGAAACAAGTAGAGATCAAGTATAAATGTATGATTGTTATGCTACTTAAATTGTCCTTGACAATAAAAATAAAAGTTAGGACTGTTAGTGGCTAAACTGATAGTATAAATTATTATTAACCAATGGATCATAATTTAAATTATTAAAATCCAAATGGCTTTTTTTTAATTTAACCCCCATGTAACTAAATTACAAGATATATTCTATTGTGGGTTGTGACCCATACATATCAAGATTGCTACTAACTAGATTTTATAAATCGTGCATTGTCGTTGGGATAGTGATGTCATATAAAACAATTGCATTGCTATAACGACTCAAACACTTAAAGTATCGAGCTTACGACCTAAAAACAATGTTACATGATAGTACTTGTTATACCACCAACTCTCTTACTAAATTAGTTTAGGAACTGTTTGATTTGGCACTTACCGAATCGAAACCTCTTACCACTTACTCAGTTAGAGGTTTTTGCCGGTCAGCGCGTTTGATTTCGCCCAAAAAAAACTCGCTTACTCGGTCAGTAGGTGCTGACCCATGCCTTAGATTGAAAATAGAAGAATAAAGAAAAGTTATGCTATACAATTGTGCTTATTATACCACCAGCTACTAAAAAACAATCATACATATTAAACAACCAAATCATGTTTTCAAGGGGTTACCTTTCAGGCCCCGTGCGGTGCTTCTGGTTACCAAGAGCCAACGAGTCCGTCCTGCTTATTATGAAGTTCACTGGCTTCATCCCGCCTTGGACTCATCAGGGGAGCGGCCACAGCTCCGACCAGTGTTACGCCAAATATGCAAGCATACCATTGTGTAGGATCGAGATCTAAACTATTTTAGATTAGTTAACAAGATTTACTTGTAAGAATAACTTTGCAGAATTAAGTTAATCTTCACTCTACTTATCGGGTTAACACATGTGAATATTAGTTATTTGCATAAATATAGTAACACACGAAGTAGAGTTTACTCGGCACTATTTGCAATAACTCAACAATATTACACTGTGTTCTTGCGTACAAAATGTTGAGAGACTAACTATGTTATGTATAGTGCTAAGGGAAATCAATGACAGTCATTGATTTCCATACGATCATCTTGACCATTAATTACAAAAGTCAAACTAAACTACTAAAAGAACAATCTTCGATAGACGAGGTTGATGGTGTGTGATCAGCAACATACTATCAAAGGAGAGCGGCTTTGATAACAAAAGAAGCAACCAGAATGCTTTTCGGCAACGTGACAACTGATTTGATGTTGCAGGAAAAGTCCAGTTGAGCTCTCTATCTGATGAATAAAAGAGTTCACCCGGAATATTCGCTTATGGTTCAACAAAGCTTCTTCCGGTTGAATTGTCTTTTCCGCTTGGGCCAAGACTTCCGCTTGAACCTAGTTTAGCCGGAACTTCTTCAAAATTAGCAAGATACCGGAAATATCAAAAGCAAATTTTCCGCTTGGGCCAAGACTTTCGCTTGAATGATCAGTGAATCCAGAGTCAGATTTCTCCAAAGAACCTGAAGTGCCATTTTCCGGTTGGAGTTGAGCTGGAGATTCAGTTGAAGCGGGTTCCGTTTGAACTTGAGCCGGAGATGCTTCCGTTTGAACTTGAACCGGAGGAGCATTCGCGAAAATTAGAATGACATCAAAAGAGTTATTCACAACAGTTGGCTTCAGAGGCTTGGAACTAACTGATGAAAAGAATGGAGGGTCAACTGTGAAGTTCTTTGAATTTGTTCTCCAATGCTCGTCAGCTAAAGTTCTGATTATCTGTTCCTGCACATAATTACTCGCAGGCTTCTCAACAATTATGTTGAAAGCAGCAGTTAGTGCGTCATTATCATACAATCAAGTGACAAATTTTGTTCTCTTTTTGTATACTCTATATGCCTTTGACACCCCAGAATATCTAACAAAAATATCCATCATCTGCCTTTTCAGCAAATTTTGGCAAAAGCTCATTACTTATAAGAATTGTAAAAGCACACACAAAGGATTATAAAGAAATAAATATTTGGTTTCTTATTTCTCCAAAGTTCATAAGGCGTTTTGTTCTTGCCTTTAACAATTAAAATCCTGTTTTAAACATAACATGTAGTATTTACTGCCTCTGCCCAAAATATGACAAGAAGTTTTGAATCAGCCAACATTTTCCTAGCAACTTCAATTAGTGTTCTGTATCTCCTTTCATCAACTCCATTCTGTTGTGGAGTTCTGGGAGCACTAAACTGCCTTGTTATTCCCTTTTCCTCACAAAAAGAATTTAAAACAAAATTCTTAAATTTTGTGCCATTGTCACAC
The DNA here is from genome assembly GCA_039602395.1 of Deinandra increscens subsp. villosa. NCBI lineage: Eukaryota > Viridiplantae > Streptophyta > Magnoliopsida > Asterales > Asteraceae > Deinandra > Deinandra increscens. The sequence continues at coordinate 15,388 of JBCNJP010000013.1, forward strand.
CTTATTGTTTTGACTTTAAATTTTGATTTATTTTCCAATTTGATCACAAGAGTTTTTAACAAATCAGTTGTTTCATCTTTTGTTTTTAAGAAGAAAACCCAAGTATATCTGGTAAAATCATCAGTAATCACAAAAACAACATGACTTCTTTCCCAAGCTCAACACCCTTGTTGGTCCAAAAAGGTCCATGTGTAACAATTCTAAGGGTTGTGAGATAGAACTTTCAGTTTTTGGTTTGAAGGATGACTTGTGTTGCTTACCCTTGAGGCAAGGCACACGGTGCTCAGAACAATTGAATTGTTTGACAAGAAGGCTCTTGACCAAACCAAGATTGACAATTTTGTTCATATTCTTGTAATTCACATGTCTTAGCCTTCTATGCCAAAGATCATATTCATCAATAGAGGCTTTGGATATGAAACATGCAGTGCCACTGGTAGGTGCAACAACTGACATATCCAAGACATACAATCCTTCTTTCCTAGGTGCCTTTAACAAGATCATTTCCTCCAGAATTTTGATTTTAGATTTAAGTATGATGGTCTCTCTTTCATTAAACAAAACATTTAACCTTTTGTCACACATTTGTGAGACACAAAGCAGGTTGAAATTTAAAGTACCAACAAGATTAACTCTATCAAAGCTTACCAAACCATTTGTAACATCTCCTTGAGCTGAGATACCCCTTGTTGCTTCCAAATGCAACTGATCCTCCATTGTGTATTTTTGTGTTTTCTAAGATATGCTTATTCCCTGTCATATGGTTGGTGCACCCACTGTTAATGATCCACAACCGATCTTAACTTTTATTTTGCACCTGCACATATAAAAAAAATTGTTAGTTTTTGTAAGGGACCCAAACCTTTGTGGTCTTGGGTCTTCCCAAAGCATCATTATACTTGTACTCTTTAAGTACTAGAGTATTCAAAATAGGTTATTCTGTGAGCAAATCATCATTTTCAAAATCTAAATCTTGAGGTTGACTTGACTGATGAGATCTCTCACTTCCTATTCTTGTTTTTCTTTCAAGTGCTTGTCTTTCTCTAAATTCTCTGAAATTTCTCTGTTTGTTTGATTCAGTTTTTACAAATTCACCGGTTGGGAATTGATTTTGACTAGAAACTCTAGTTCTTTCAGGTGATGCAACATACTTTCGAGATGCAAAACTATTTTTGAAAAAAAAAATCACCTTGAAGCGGAAAAGATGAACTTCCGCTTGAACTAAAAATGAACTCATTTTGACCAAAGTTTTTCTCTGTTTGAAACATGTTACGGGAATTAACCTTTCCTCTTGAGGGATTCCTTCCTCCTTGGCTTTCAAAAAGTTCAAAATTGTCATTGAATTTAACAGATGGTCTTTGTTTTAAAGCAGTAGCTGATCTGAAATTTTTCTTGTTTTCCGATTGAAGTTGAGTTCGAGCGGAAAAAGGTTTCGCTTGATGTTCAGCCGGAAAACTAGTTTGCTTATATAAAAAAAACTTCCATTTCTTTCATTTCCAATGAAAACTTTGCTTGAATCAGATTCAAAATATTTGACCGTGTGACGTTTAACAGGATAAACTTTTCCTGTTAGTTTCTTTGACAAGTTTGACCTTTCTCAGTTTTTGATTTTAAAGATTGATTTTAGTTCAAAGGATTATAGTAACAAACTGCTGCAAAGTGACCAATTTTACCACAAACTATACACTCAGGAACCCTGAAAAAATCATAAGATTGAGTGTACCTAGGGGATTTGTCACTTGTTTCTTTAATGTAAACCATTTTACCAAACATCTGATTTTTACTGGTTTTGACCTTCTCAACATGTTTTCCACCAACTTTTGAATCATTGGCTTCATAGAAAGTGGGTGGAGGAATAACAAGTGTTGGTTTCAAAATTTTCGATTGATCAGCTGATGCAGAAGTGCTTGCATTAGTGATTTCAGTTTTATCAGATTCACATACTTTCTCAACAACAATTTGAGGAGCAATATCATCAACAACTAAGCTAACAGTGCTGTCAGTTTGCAAAGCAGGAATTGGCTCAATCACATGTGAATAATCACTTGGTGGTTTAATAGATGTATAACCAATTCCTGTTTCCCATACATTGCACCCTTCCACGGTTCCTCAGCTTTTTCATTTGCCTTTTGGAATTTATCACATGTAAATTGAGCTTCAGTTAACTTTACTTCAAGTGCACCCACGTCTACCTTAGCATTTTGGGTTTCTTTCCTTGAAGTATTCAGTTTGGAAATCAAGCCATCTATCTGAGTTTCTAAATTTGAGTTGGTTTGTTTTAAGTGCTCAATTTCTTCATTTAAAACAGTGACTTTTGAAATGTATGAGCTTTCAGTTTTTCTAAAGCATTCTTTTAACTCTTTTAGATTTGACACTTCTTCAATTAACTTAGAGTTGTGATTTCTGTTTCTGCTAACTTGTTTAACACAAGCAGATGAAGTTTCTTCTTTTGGTATGAGGGCATGATTGGTTGTTCAAACTCAACAATGATTTCTTCCCAGTCAACATATTCCGTTTGATTTGCTACAGCTGCAGTAGAGTTGCTGCTGTTGTTGCTTCCACTACCGCTTCGTTTTGGCTGAGTTGGTTGTGAGCTTGAAGCACCATAAGTGTTGTTGCTTCTTTGTTGATGGCTTCCTTGAGATTTAGCATGAGTTTGGTTTTGTGACTGACCTTCTCTTCTGGGACTTGGACATTCTCTTGCAAAATGTCCTAGTTGGTGACAGTTGTAGCATTTAACTTTGCTTTTGTCAAGACCAATAGGAGCATTTTTGGATCCTTTGTAAGCTCTCCCAGTACGCTTATAGAAGTGTTGAGCTCTTACTGAGACCATGGCAAGTTGAGTGAGAATATCCATCTCTTCCAAGTCATCTGCACTACTGCATTCAAGATCTTCACGAGTGAAGCTAAAATGTGAGTCAGTGGATACATATTCATTGTGAGTGTTTTCAAAGTTGTGTGAAACATTCTCAGAAAAACTGACTAAAGGTGACTGATTTGAAAAGGTGGAGGTCACATTCCTTTGGTTTTGAAAATCAGTAGTGATGAGAGTTGTTGAATATGGCTGAGTTGGTTCAGAAACTGAGTTTTGTTTGAGATTAATCTCCATTTCATAAGCACATAAAATGCCATGAAGTTCACTTAGTTTCATTTTCTTAAGATTTTTGCACTCTCTTATGCTTATAGTGTAAATGGTCCACGTAGAGGGTAGTGACCTTAAGAATTTTATGTTAACATCAGCTTGTTCAAGAGTGACATCAGCCTTTTGCAGATCATTAAGCAGTGAAACAAAACGAAGATACTGGTTTGTCATAGATTCACCAGTTTTGTAACTAAAATTTTCATATTTTTGTTTCAAAATGTCCTTTTTGTTTTCCTAACTTCAGTTGTTCCTTCATACATCTCATTTAGAGCATTCCACAAGTCAAAAGCGGTTTTATACCCTTTATATCCAACAAGAATGGAATTGGGTAACATTGCTCGCAAGGTCCAGTAGGCCTTGAAGTCATGCTCAAGAGATTTGTAGTCAAGATCAGTGTATTTTTCAACTGGTTTTGGATTTTTTACGCTTCCATCATCAGCAGATGGTATGGCTACAATAGTGGGACCAACAATTAGTGACTTCCAAATACGGTGATCTATACTTCAAACAAACCCCTCCATACGGAGCTTCCATGTATCAAAGTCATCAGGCGTGAACATGAGTGGTTTGTTTGTGCTATTGTTTGAAGAAATCACACTGAGATCATTCATTTTGAAAGTTTTCAGAAAAAGAAAAGCTTAAAGTAGTAGAGTTGACAAGTAAATATCAACTTTGAAGCACTTAGAGAGTCTTCAAAGTGAGAGCCAAGGCTCTGATACCACTTGTAGGATCGAGATCTAAACCATTTTAGATTAGTTAACAAGATTTACTTGTAAGAATAACCTTGCGGAATTAAGTTAATCTTCATCTAATTATCTGGTTAACACATGTGAATATTAGTTGTTTGCATACACATAGTAACACACGAAGTAAAGATTACTCGGCACTATTTGCATTAACTCAACAATATTACACTGTGTTCTTGCGTACAAAATGTTGAAAGACTAACTATGCTATATATAGTGCAAAGGGAAATCAATGACAGCCACTGATTTCCATACGATCATCTTGACCGTTAATTACAAAAGTCAAACTAACCTACCAAAAGAACAATCTTCGATAGACGAGGTTGATGGCGTGTGATCAGCATGATACTATAAAAGGAGAGCGGCTTTGATAACAAAAAAAAGCAACTAGAACGTATTTCGGCAACGTGACAACTGATTTAATGTTGCAGGAAAAGTCCAGTTGAACTCTTTATCTGGCGAATAAAAGAGTTCACCCGCAATATTCTCTTCCGGTTCAACAGAGCTTCTTCCGGTTGAATTGTCTTTTCCGCTTGGACCAAGATTTCCGCTTGAACCTAGTTCAGCCGAAACTTCTTCAAAATTAGCAATCAACCGGAAATATCAAAAGCGATATACCTTACACATTGTAGGACCTTCCTTGATGACTATGGCTCTCCACAATGAGGACCATATGAGTAGCCACTGAACCCAAGCGTTTCAACACAAATCAAGTAGATACGATTTTCCAACATTTGGCCCGTGACAATGTGCTAACCCTTTTGCAATTAGATAAGAAATAAAAAAATTATTTTGGTGTCACATGGCGTTCACCTAAACTACCATGTGGAGTTACAACATAGGTGGGTTTGAATACCATTCATACCAAGTTTACAAATTACACCCAAACTAGGTGGTGACCCACCGCGCGTTGCGGTGGCTTCACCATTTTTTATCACGTGACTGCCTCGTTATGCTACCGTCAACTGAAACTTCTTTGATGATCCAGTACAAATTGCCTCTATTACCTACACAAAAACAGTGATGATCAAAGCAAAGTAGTCTGACATGAGGACTACCTCATTATTGATATTTAAGTGTCTCCGGTATTTGCATTGATGTTTCCCCCTATTATATACCAAAGAAATACCAATAAAGAAGACCATTTTCCTTGTCCACATATGACCGTTTTGTTCGCCCAGTTCTTAATATCCAACCGTACTGTCCGTACATAAATATGATCACAAAAACCACCAAAACCGAAAAGTAAATGCCCTTAAAACTGCAAGAATTTAAAAAGAAACAGAATCTCGACCAACATCAAAACCTTGTTTACAAATTTACATTCATTGTAGCCCCAATAGAGAAGTTACTTCAATATTGTTTTTAGATCTTGGACGGTCATTCTCACAACAGTTTCAGTAGTTTTACCTTTTGTTATAGTTTCCTGAAAAACATTTATATTGAAACAACCCGATCATTTAACAATGACAGTTACAATATATGGAGATCAAGACATCAATGACAATCACATGAATCTTCTAAATGTTGAATGAACTAATTACCTCAAATTGAACTTAGAACTTTAATCCTCCTACTGATAGCAACTTTTTGGAAAGATGATTTCGTTGCATTCTCTTCAACCTGGAAATTTATGAACCTCAGTAAGCAAAACAGTTCTATATAGACCTCAGTAATTAAGACAGAATGTTAATCAATGAATAAACACCTTTGGGGCTTGTGGTTCAGCAAGTTCTTGCATATCACCTTAAGCATTAAAACGAATTTGTCCTTATTCTGATCAGTCATAAAACACAATGAAAATCGAATATCAATTGATATACATTTGGTACGTTTACAAATAATTTTTAACAAATCAAAGATAAACAAATAGATCAAACCTTCTTTATACCAATTGCTACAACCTAGGGATTTCTTCCTTTAACATAGCCTTTGTGCGTCATAAGACCTGAAATGAAGAACTCACCAACACCAAACACGAAACTGTTTTGAACTTGATGGATTGACCCTATTTGAACTGATAACACCTGTTGAGTCTGGGTCTATGCAAACTCGAGATAAAGCGAAGATACCTGACCTGAGCTTTTGCAGTTCAGAAGGAGAAATTTTAGCAGACATGAAGCAGTACAGGGCCATGGACGAATCCCACATAAACATAAAACAAATAAATAAAGCGATCAATCTTTCACAGTTCAAACGAACACGGGAAAGCAAAACCATGAACAACGATCTTCTACGGACCAGAGACGTTGTCTAAATCAATAAAAAAAATCATAGATACTTACCTATAAACATGTAATCCACCGGAGCACATCAATAAAACCCTAACTCTACAGATGGGATGCAGAAGGAACGCTACAGAGAGAGGCTCTGGTGTGGGTGTTTTAGAGAGAGAGAGAGAGAGGGGTGTCCTGGAGGTATGGTCGATAAAGACCAGGGAAGGGATAAGAACGTGTGGTTAGGTTAACATCAGTCCTTTTAACATTGTAAACACTGTTCCGTTAACGGTGTTCTAACACCGTTAAGTCACTATTCACCAACTTGTAAAATTATATATAGTATAATGTGTCAAATCAAATTTAGAAGCCATTTTTGATATTTTTTGTATAGTTGAGGGACCGCTAATGTAAATTTTTGATTATATAGATAGTTTGATTTACTGGAACTGCATTTTGAAAACAAGGCAGCTGAGTAGCTACCGGAAATATTGGCAGAGAGAACGGTGTCGTTTTGAAGGATTAGATCTTCCATTAGAACATTCTCGAGATCGGAAAATGGAGAAGAACAAGACGCCGGTGAGAAAACCTCACACCTCAACCGCAGATCTGTTGACCTGGTCGGAAAATCCTCCCGCTGATTCACCGGCCACCGGCGCTGCTGCTCGATCGTCAGCTCGTTCTCACCAGGTAAAAACACTTAAAACGTTCAATAAAGATGTTTTTCTTCTCTAATTTTCGTTGATTTGCTTCTGAAGTTTTGTTTGTTTGATGAAATGGATTTGAATTGCAGCCGTCGGATGGAATCAGTAAGGTCGTGTTTGGAGGTCAGGTTACCGATGAAGAAGTTGAGAGTTTGAACAAAAGGTCAGTGATCAGCGATCTATTTGTCGAATTCAATTTTTTTGAAGATGATGCTCGATTTACGCCTTGTTTGTTAATTTGTGTTTCTCAGTGGAAATGTAAGTAGTAATCGCAGGATTGACATTTTGCAAATCGCTACATTTGTAATTCTTCTTCAAGTTGAAAACAATTGCGATTTGATCTCAAAATCAAACTGATATGAACAGATAATTTTGGATCTAAGAGTCAAATTGATGAAAAAAATCCTAATAAAAAGTTCAAATCTGTTTATTTATAAAGTTCAAAATTGCGCTAACAATTTCAAAAGTTCAGTTTGAATTTTGAAATCCTATACTTACAAGAAGTTTGAATTTTGAAATAAATTTGTCTTAAAAACTATGGAGTTCGATCAAAATCAAAAAGAAATCTGTAGATACTATATCCTTTTGTTTATGCACAGTATTCTAATAATTGTAAAGGACTGGGTTTTGGTAGTTACTCAGTAACAATCGGGTTTGCAGATTTACTGGTTGTGATCTATTTTTGTTCAAATTTTCCGGTGTGGATGCCCATTACCTGAAACCTGATTTAAAATTCACCTAAAAAACCGACTTGAAATGTTTTATAATTTTTGTAATTTCAAGTTTTTAAGAACATACTAATTTTTTATATTTTTTTAAATTTTCTATATATCAATATATTGGGTAAACGGGTTAAGTAATCAAACGCGTAGAAAGTTTCTATAACTAATCTCATAAAAAGTAAATTTTAGGTTGAACTTCAAGGATCAAAAGTAAACTATTTGTTGGGGAAGGCAGTTATTTCATTTCGTTTTTTACTTCATTTCCTTGTGTAGCTTTGTGAACAATTTTCCATTTTCTACACTTTAAATGTCAACTTAATGAAAAATTTTTGGTAAAACTTCATTAACATATTGGTATGATACTAGTGTGATTTTGAATGTGTGAGCCTTTTTTATTTTAATGAAACTTTGTGCAAATTTTCCAGGAAACCTGTATCAGGGTACAAATTAAAGGAGATAACTGGAAGTGGTATATTTGCAGCTGGTGGAGAGGATGGTTTAGAAGAGGCTGATGCTGCAACCCGCCCCCCATCGAACATACGGATGTATCAGGTGGACTAATTGACTGTTTGATCACTTTTTTTTTTGTGTACAAATACTAGATGAAAATGGAAAAGTACATGGGCATGATTCAGGAACTTTGTTAGAAGTAGGTCGTTTTGTAAATGGGCGACGTCAACTAGGGTATTTTTTTGAGGTTTGAGAAATAGGATAGTTGCTATCTAAGCTCCTCAGAATCTATTATTTGTAACATTCGGATAATCAGTCTTGTATTTTTGTTGTTGAAGTCACTAGGTGAGGTTACGACTATGTGGGGTCGGCAAGTCACTACATCATCTAATGACTTCAATAGTAAAAAGACAATCCATTTCTCACTCGCCCCGATGTTACTAACCCATAATTCATTATTGTGACATCCGGATAAGCATTTTTGTACTTTTGTTCTTGAAGTCATTAGGTGAGTTATGACTTTGTGAAGTAAGCAAGTCACTACCTCACCTAGAGACTTCACCAGTTAAAAAACAATCCATTTTTCCAAATCTCACTCATCTTGATGTTACTAACCCAGAATTCAAACTCAACCATAAATTCCCTATTTGTCATCAACCCTTTTCAAAATAACATGCTTCTAAAAAAGATTCAGGTATTAATTTGAGGTGACTAATTTTCATTGCAAGTTATCTGCAGCTTTTGCTACTAACCACACCCTAAACAGTTGAGATTTTTATAAGATTCTTTGTACCTTTCTGATATGAAGGGAGCTTTTACTATCCTTTTTTTTTCTTTCTAATTTTAATCATCTGTTCATTAGCAAGCGGTGGCTGGGATTAGTCACATTTCATTTGGTGAAGAAGAAACCGTGTCTCCCAAAAAGCCAATCTCTGAAGCTAAGCAGCGAGAACTAAGTGGTACATTGGATAGTGAATCTGAAGCAAGGTTGAAGAAACAAATTTCTATTGCAAAAAACAAGGAACTTAGCGGACATAATATATTTGCAGCGCCACCTGAAATTCAACCTCGCCCATTGGCTGCCCGTGCATTGGCTTTAAGAGAGTCTATAACCATTGGTGAACCTGCACATGGTGTAAGTATTGCTTTCACAGAAACAGCACATACATGCAGCAGGCCTAAATCATCTCCAACCAAGACACCAAACTGTACCACTATCTCACTCACAAAATTTATGAAAAGTATGATTTAAATTATAAAATAAATAATGTTATTAAAATACTAACTTGTTGAGACCTTTAAAGTGTCTGAATATGGTTTTAATTAATTGTTATTAATAAGTTGATTAACTAATTCATTTATAAAATTAATGAGTGTAAGCAAATATTACAAGAGCATGCTCCTCTTACCTTAAAATGAGATAAATGTTTGGTGCATGCGTTGCTGGTGATTTTTACCCCGTTGCTTAGGTTAAAATGGGAACGGGCCAAATAAATTTTAAACTAAAATGAGAATCGGTCAAATGGGTCGAGTTTGTTAGAAGGGTTCAGTGTTGCCTAAAATGTACTTTTTCATGCATACGGTTTCCTATAATGTTCTATCCAATGATTTAGATTATTGTTTGAATAGTTATGCCTTTGTAATTACATCAACTATATATTTACTATTCAATAAAAGCTTTCTAAAATGGAAAAAAGGTATTTTTATGACTAAAACTTGCATGTTTGACCTAAACCCATTTTGATATATTACCCAACCTGTCCATTTTGCTGCTTGTAATCAAACTTGATGATCAATAGTTGAAAGTATTATCTACACCCGTTTTGTTACAAAATAATTATCTAATTTTTAATTATTTAATATCACATAATCATTTGTTTGTCGTGTATCGGTCAGAACAATCCTGAAGAATCACTGATCAAGACAGCGAAAAAGATCCCAAACCAGAAACTAACCGAGTTGTCTGGAAACAATATTTTCAAAGGAGATGAAAACCCACAATGCGTTGAAAAACCATTGAGTTCAGCCAAGCGTCGGGAAATGAGTGGCAGTAACATTTTTGCTGACGGGAAAGCTGAAGCCCGTGACTACTTTGGCGGGGTCCGCAAGCCCCCGGGCGGGGAGAGCAGTATTGCACTGGTGTAATTGTTTTTTAGAAGTTTTTACCATTTCTGGATTCTGGATGGATGTTGTGGACTTTTGGCTAATTGCTGGTGGTTTTGTTCATAATTTTAAGTGTTTTATTCTTAAATGGAGTGGTTGAATTTGACTGTTTTCTTTGGTTGAATTCATTTGTTTTGTTTGTTAACAACAAATAGTCATAAAAGAAAAGAACAGACCGGAAGACGCAGGTGGACTGGGGCGGGGCCACCTCGGACCCTATAGAAGATCGCTCATGAAGGTATCGATGAGAACTCATGAGTTTTTTATTAATGTGTTCTCAAGGTGGTTATATGAGAAAAGAAAAGAAGAAACATGCAACATTTTATTTATAAATGAATATGTGCATATATGTGCAAGTGCAATGCCACCAACACATAAAAACATAGTTAACAAACAGTTAAGGAAACAGTTGGACTGAAAACGATTCTAAACAAGCTCGAGCTCGTACTTAGGCGTCATCAGAACCAGCGAGAGCAATAAGCATGTCCTCATAGTCTCCTCTAGTATCCTTAGCAATGGCTTCATTTAAAGAGACACTACTCCTTTTTTTATATTCTTCTTTGATTATTTTCATGTCGAATTCAGCTCGTGTAGCAACAACCCGTGTGAGTGCATCCTCGTCCGTCCCTTGTTTATTGATCGCTAGCCTTAGCACCTTCTCAAAGTACTTTGCAGGGTCCGTCAATGACTTTATTGTGGCTCGTAATATCTTCAGGAATTCGTCATTAGGATCGGCTTTCAAATCCTATAGATTAACATAATATTTTTCTATGGTTACTCCGGTTTCGTATACACATACAACCATAACCAAACCACCGTTATTTCAGGTGGTTTGGTTATTTCAATTTATTTTTTGTTATGATTCGGTTAGTCGGTTTTCTGGTCATATATAGTCATACCTTATTAATCTCTTGTCCAAACTCATTCTTGTAATGATTCAGGGTCGCGTTGATCTGTGATTTGCTTCTCGTGGTGAGAATTCGTATAAAATCGTCATCATTATACAATTTTTCTGTGACTTTATCATGAAGTAACTTGGCTTCTGAGTTTGCAAGTGTCATGTTCACTTCTTCCCCTTCGTATCTGTAGCTTGTCACCAACGGCCATAACAGCTACAACAATCACATTCAAAAGATGACAAGTGAATTTTGTAAGTTGCATTATTATATGCAGTTATATAAAATGTTATATTGTTATTTGCCCGGTACACTTGTAAATGAATCTATCTAGGCTGTCTTATTTAACAAAATAAAAATTAGCTAAAAGGGAACGGTCAAACAAAAGTCTATTTTTATACATAAAACCTCATATAGTCATATATAGGATAGATTGTTATTTCACACAATTTCTGTATGCATATTCAACTTTTTTATTTCATTAAGCTCGTTCATATATTGAAACTACTATATAGGCTCAAGTTTGGGAAGGAGCACTTTAGTACACTCATTGATAACGCTAGACTACAAGCCCTTTAGTAATTGAATACTTAGGTGGTATCATATACATTATCCTACATTTAATGTTGAACATTATTGTGTTTATGAGCCCGAGCCCGAACATGAACCTGCCGATTTCAAACCATACTATACTAAAACATGACTTGTTTCAACCTAAATCTATTTTGACCTTGCCTAACCCATTTAACCCGCTCACCTTGCCATCTATATTGTTACTTACTTATATGCAAGAGATTGTACCTTCCGGAAATCGCCTGTAGTGTGAGATGCAACATCTTCTTCAAGGGATTTCTGATACCGAGCATGATATTCTTTCCTTGCAAGAAGCAACTCATGTGAAGACCTTGCACAAGCTATTTCAACAATAACTTGATTACTTTTAGCCCCTTTTTTCAATGCTTCATTAACCAAAAATGCATCGCGTTCAGGCGGATCATATGTCCAAAGGAGAACAATTCTCTAAAAATCAATAAGATTAATCCAAAACATAAACATATTAGCATTTAATTCCAATGTGTTTTTGGATTGGTAGAAAAAACTTTGGTAAATGAGGTAGGAAACAAATTGAAATAGTCTTATGATGTTTAAGTGTTGCGTTTCACTCCACAAAATTACTATCTAAGGTATGTCTCATTTGTATTATTCACTTCAAATAAATTACTAAAAATCTTTACGGAGTTGGGTAATGGGTTAAAACGGGTGAGTGTCAAAACATATCACTAAAAAAAAGCATATCATTTTTAAAAGGCGGGTTCATAGGGTCAAAAGACAATTAAAATAATATTTACTTGACAAATAAAATATCCTTAGCACCTTGTGAGAAATGGTTTAGGACACATACATCAAGCATTTTGTGTGACCCAGGGTCAATTCAGGTTGTGTTCTATCTCTCACAAGTCAATCGGAAAATAGAATATAAGAAAACTGGTCAAAGGTCGCCCAAATGTATTTTATAGCATAAAACCTTTTAATTATGATATTCAATATTACTGAATATTACTGAAATAATATAACTTTGGTAAATATATTTCACACAAAGTTAACTATAATAAGGATTTGGGACAACAAAATGACAAATGTTTCAGGTCAACTGTAACAAATGTATATCAGTTTTGGCATGTTATCTGACCCATAGGACCTGCCTGGTTTTACCACCTCTATACATTTGGGTCAACAGGACAAGTAGCCACATAGAGTAGTTAGTTTGTTTCTAGTTTTCTGCATAAATTATTTCACCAAGTCCTATTGTCCTATAACTGAATCATGCTAGTAGGGGGTAGTTTCATTTGTAAAGCTATATAATTAGTCTGGATGTATTTGTTTGGGGCATGAAGAATTAATTACAGAAACTCTCCCTCTCCTTTCTTATTTTCTCTCTAATAATGTGGTACACATCAACGGAGTCCATTGAAAAAGGTCCTTTTCCCAAACGGCCTTCAGGACCATGGGCGTAGCGGTGCTAGCTGAATTTGAATTCGTAACCTCATGTTTAGGCACCAAATGACCTGAAAGAATACAGCTAGTGGGGGTGTTTTGGGATTGCTTCTTTAAGTGTTTTTCTTATTTTCTGCTTATTATGCTTTTAAACCAGGTAAAGCAGTTCTGAATGTTTGGATGGAACTTATCTGCTTACTTTGAGTTAGTAAGCACCTTTGAAATAAGCAATTTGGTACCTGCTAGTTTCTATAGCAGATAAAACACTTTAATACAAAGGTTGATGCTAGGTAGTTAAAGGCGCAAAGAGCAAGCCTGTTGGTGCAAAGGGCATGCATGTCGCCTAGGCACAAGACACAATAAAAGCGCAATTCCGTTCATAATGGTGCAGATGCAGTCCTGCTTTAGTTCTGTCCAGGCCGGTTTGGACTGGTTTTTGGCTGGTCTAGGATGGTTTTGGCAGGTTCAGACTGTTTGAAACTAGTTTAGCCAGTTCAGGCCATTTTGTGTCGGTTCAAGACTTTTGGCCTTGCTGTGCTTAAGATGCCTAGGCTGCACCTCACCTCGCCAGAGCGCCTAAGCAAGCCATGCTTTTTAAGTACATAAGGTTGGTGCATGTTTATTTTTTAAAGCAGATAAGCACTTTTATCTTAGCAATCCCAAACACCCTCTAAAATCCAACCTGTATCATAGATGAGAACTTAAATCTAATTCTTTTACCTCAAAGTCTCTTGTAAGTTCCTTGTCAAGTGCTTTAAGGAGATCTTCATTGTAAGTCTGAGCGTAAGTTTGTCGAATAAGCTTACGCTGTTCAGCATTTCTATGCGACAAAATCTCAATGATCAAACCTTCATTTGTTCCCCATCCTTCAACATAACCAAAATCCAAAAATTCATCAGAAAACAATGACATCTAATTCAAAACAGATGTTCATAAAAAACCAACCAACAATCAAACCTGCATCTATTCTATTCATATCCAAAGCAATATACAATTTTTCAAGCAATCATTACAACTTTAATTCATTTCCCTGGGAGTCCATTAGAACTTAGGACATTTTCACAAACACATAGAGGACACCAAGATGGAATCAACATGATTATTACACCATACATTTAATCTATTTGTCCATTAATTACTCAAAACAGACCACAATTTCACCAATCATATAGCAAAAATGTTGAATAGGAAATCATTGCAATTCGTAAATTGATCAATATCTCCTTACAGATCAATGAATATAGGCAACAGGTAATAAAATCATCAATGTAAGCAGATTACGAGATCAGAATCATTTCATCTCTACTGATCGATCAGAAAATGAAAAACGAGGCTAAAATATCATAAACACAATAGCATGAACACAGAAACGGATGAAATCGAGATATTAGCTATTTATAAAATCAGATCAAATTCGAGATTCATACATCAAATTGACGTGCATTGTTTTGATAATCTGATGACAATAGTAATTTCATAAAATTTATGATTGTTAATAGAAACCTTCAAATGCTTTACGGAGCTGTTCAACGTCATCGGCGACGGGAGGAACTTCTGCCGGAACGATAATCGTCGACATTTTGCTTAATGATGTATGGCTTTCGTGTTCATTTTCCCAATTTAGTTTTTTATAGACGTAGGGATTACTATAATTGTTAATCTTTAATTCTTAAAATAATAAACTACCTAAATATAGAGTTTAAAAATATTTAGTAAATTGAGTAAAGTGTCATTTTAGTGTCTCTTTGGTTTGGTGATTTGCGTACTTACCACTTACAACTTATTCGATCAGGAGTTTTATTCGGTTAACGTGTTTGATTTATCACTTACCCACCCACTTATTCGATAAAGCCACTTATCGAAGTCTTTTATTGGTCTTACTAGATCAGCGATTTTCCTATCTCTTACCCGGGCATGCCAAATTGGTAAGCTTAATTTATCAAACGGGGTCGTTCGACCAAATTGTCATCGTACTCCATTAATTTAAATTTTACTTTAGATACATTTCACTTTAAAAAAAAATGTAATTTTGATCTAGTTCCTGTAAGACCTTTAAATTTAAGGGTAAAAAATTGTAATTTTGATCTAGTTACTCTAAAACCTTTAAATTTAATGGTAGTATTAAGGGTAATCTTGTTATTTTCATTAGCATGATAAAAAATTTCCCTATCTTCTTTGAACCTAATATATCTACCCTTTAACTTTTTATATATTATTCTTTTACGGTTTGCATTTTAAAAGTATAAACCATATTTAAAAATGGTTTTTTTCAAAGGGTAAAGTTTATGTACAAACCATTATCTATTGTGGAGTAAAGTTCATGTACAAACCATTATCTATTGTGGAGTAAAGTTCATGTACAAACCATTATCTATTGTACAAACTTATAAAAACCAAAGGAAAACTATATCAAATGAAGATTTTTCTGGGTAATTTGATATTTTTTTAATTAATTTCACGTATATCCACCCATATCCACCTGATGACTTAATAAAAGTTTTTTTTTTCAATCTTGTATGTCCGACTATGTTGCATATATGCAACATGGTATGTTTCATATGTTGCATATATGCAACATAAATTTTTTTGAAATTGCATGAAACGGATCGATTCTATGGTAGAATACATTGAGACAGAAGTTTTGTCATAAATTGTGTTGAATGATTACATAAACCGAAGGAATATAAAACGATTAAGGGTTGGGAGAGGCTGGACAGAACCTCCCTTCTCAACACATAGATCTGGACAGAAACTTTCAATGAATTACACTAGTGAGATGTTTCTGTTATATGGAGGAACTGATGAGCTCGCTGTAAAGTGTTACACCGATGCTAGTTTTCAGACTGACCGAGATGACTCTCGCTCGCAGTCCGGATATGTATTCACCCTCAATGGAGGTGTTGTTTCGTTGAGTAGTTCCAAACAGCCGGTAGTGGCTGATTCCACTACTGAATCTCAATACATAGCCGTCTCAGAAGCTGCCAAGGAAGCAATGTGGATGAAGAATTTCATCACTGATCTCGATGTGGTTCCAAGCGTCAAGAAACCAATCGAGATGATGTGCGATAACACAGGCTCTATTGCTCAAGCCAAAGAGCCCAGGTCTCACAAAAAGGCCAAGCACATTCTGAGGAAATTTCACAACATAAGAGAAGTAATTGAAAGAAATGAAATAAAGATATGCAAAGTAGACACATATCAAAACTTTAGCTGATCCATTTACGAAGCCCATGACTCACGAGACTCATGATCGTCACAGAGAAGCGATAGGGCTTAAATTAGCTAAAGGCATGTTTTGATTTAGTATTTGGGTGTACGAACACATAATGGTTATCTTTACTATTCATATTCCATCAGTAAATGCAATATGGAATTTCATAACTGTGTTCGATGTTAATACGTTTAATCATCCCTGAACAATTGTTAATATTGTTCTAAATGCCCGTAGTCGATTAGAGACGTGGGAGCGACTCTAAGCTAAGACTATTCTGATTTTGAACCTTAAAAGGGTTTAACGTTCAAAGTCACAGACCTCTTTCGAGAATGACGTTGGACGTAACTCGGATCAAGCAATGCAATCATGGAAGCTTTGCTTGTTTGATTAATGGTATGCTCTAATGTTTCCTTAGACCTGAGACGTATACTAGAACTCTCGTTTACTGCGGACTGTTCTTTGATTGTAGTCTAACGTTGTCGCGTAACTGCCAACAATAGGGCTGCTTTTGGGAATGGATCTAAAGTTCAGTGGGAGTTGTATGCCTCAAGATGAGATTTTTGTTTCGTCAATAGATAGACATAATGGCGCCCTCGTTGATTCCAAGTGTGAAGTGTGAGGCCTCACCCAAACTTACTGTGTGTTTGATTGGTTCACTTTGGATTCGAAAACAAGACTATAATCGATGAATCTAGTACATGAGAGTCCATAAGTCATCAATCTGCTTGCTTTACAATTAGATATACTTTGGCTGACGGCTTAAAGTGTCATCACTGGTTGGTGTAGCCATGCATAGCTAGAGCGCCTCTGACTGCAACGTTAAAGTGTCGCGATCAGTCCAAGTGGGAAACTGTTGGATATTAGGTTTTGTTGACCCGACGTTTAACGTAGCCGACCCGATTTGACCCGTAAGAGTTACACAATGTCAACGAACTATAATAGTTAATTACCGGTTAATTAATTAATGAACGATTAAATATATAAATACTTGTTAAATATTTATCGTAACGAAACGAAAATCATTCGTAAAACCGTTTACGAATTTCGACGGAATATTATTTAATCATTAACGGGTTAATGATTAGAGTGGGTTATATGTGTTTAAACGCGACGTGGGCTTCTACTTGACTAAAAGCCCAAAAGGGATTAGAAGGAGATTAAAAGGAGGAAGATTAAGGTTGCGAAACCCTAATCGCGATTTCCCTCTCCTCCACCCTTCTTGGGCGTCGTAAACAAACACTTTTCCCTCTCTCTCTGATTTTTGGCGCCACCCACCACAACCATCATCGTCGCTCGCCACTGCAAACATGGTGAAACGTGATCCCCGTCTCATCGCTACCGCATTGAAATTAGAGACCACCACCGTCGTCGCACGTGCCGCCGTCGCCACAGAGCAACGGGTTGCCTCCGCCGCCGTCGCAGTCGAAGTGTTTCGGGAGGACCACCGCGAGGTGGTCCTCGCACTACCCGCGCCACCGAGACCGATGTTTGAGTCGTCGCATGCCGCCACCGTCGAATCCGGTGAAAGCCACAAGTGGTCGGCGCCACTTTATGCCGCCGCCGTCGCGCCACTTCCTCCGCCGCCTCCACGCGTGACGGATGAAACCGTCGTTGGATCAGTTTCGTCTTAGCGCACGACGGAAACCCTAGATTCGGATGTCATGATTTATGACATCGTTTCGTTTCCGCCACCACCACCGGTTCACCCGGTGAACGCGGCTATGGTGCCTGAGATGTCGTCTTCGTAAGTGGTCGAAGACTTGACTCGCATATTCGAGTCGGGCGTTTTCGTTCAATCTAGCGCCAGTTCGTCGAACCCCGGTGTCTCGAACGGATGTTCGGACTCCGCCAAGGTATATCTAACTCACCTTTAGATATTTATTTAATTATTTATTTTTCCTGTATATACGCGTACACGGTGATTTGATCTTGTATTCAGTTTAACTTATTCGCGTTGTAAAACGATTTTCCGTTGCGTAATTAATTCTGATTAATTAACCCGTAAATTTAGTCGGTAATAAATTTTAACGGGCAACCCGGATACCCACTGTAAAAGCCAACATTGAGTACGTCAACCCTCATGTGCTTTAGTTCATTCCTTTTTTGCTATTCTTGTGCTCATTAGACATCATTGAATCGCATGTTGTAAACTATGATCGTATATAAACCTATGATTACTCATCAACTACTTGTAGTTGACTCGTATGTTGTACATGTTTTAGGCTTTGCTATTTGATATCGATGATCTCGTTGATGACACCTTAGGATGGATGTGGACTTAGTGAGACCTAAAATAATCAAGTTATTATGTTATTCTTTGTTGCACTGTTTTCGGGTTACAATGTAAAGTTTGTATGTATGAAATGGGTTGATTAAGAAAATTGCAACATTCAATTAGTGTTGTGTGCATCTAGATAATCATCGCGCCCCGACATATTCCGTCGTCGGGTGGGGTGTGACAAGTCACGCCTCCAATGTGGTGTTACTTCGCGGATGGATTTTTGGGGCTGTGACACCCATGTCCTTGATTGGAATGATTTTTTTCGTTGAAAAATCTTTCTAAACCTGTCTCTATATATGTTTGTTGTTTTTTTTGAAGCGTTGCTCATTTGTTGTGGCATGTCTTTTGCTTTCCAAAAAGAACACAAAGCTTTTCATTCTTGGTTTTTATTTCTCAAAACCCATGTCATAAAAACAACAAAAATATTTTTATGTGTGTTTTGATTTGTTTTATTATATGTGTGTGATTTTCAGTGCTTATTTTCTCTCATCTCTAGTGAAATTTCTGTTATTTAAGAATAATAAAAAAAACTAACTAAACTAATAATAAGTTTAGGGGAGTGGGTTAAAGATTTGCTTAATAGTTTTTAAAAAAACAAAAATTTTGGTGGATAAGTGTGAGAGGAATGGTTGTTAAAATAAATTTATGAAAATATACTGAGAAAATTTGATCTGATCATGTGAAAAATAATAGTACACCACCTAGCATTGTCTGGCCCATGGATAAAGTAACCATAAGGCCTTTAGATCATGTTCAATATGTTAAATAGGCTTGACTAATCAGAACGTATGCCAAGGGATATAGCATAAAGCCAAGCCAAGTCTAGTGGACAACATTTTGAAACATTTCTCATTATTAAATAAGAAAAAAATGCAATAGAGTATGAGAAATCTTTGTGTATACATGCTTTATTTCAAAAGTTTAAATTTGTTTGATTTTCTTTATTTTTTTAAAATCTTAGACTTTCTCCGCGTACACGTGAGTTCCGACCAGAAAATTAAAGTTTTGAGGTTCTGCCTTATTTTTCTTTGGTGTTTCGTTCAAATTTTGCATTATCTCTGCGTATATAAAAATATCGACCTAAGAATTAAAGTTTGAACAACTTCAACTTGTTTTATTTTTCTTTCTTTATTTTGCTAAATCTGAGGTCTTATCTGTGTATCAAAAGATCGAATTTAAGATGGACGATTTAGCTTTCTGATTTCTTTTTACATGGAACACAGATGATAGATTAGAAATATTAAACACAAAGTGTGAGTGCAATATGAATAAAAATGAGATAAAATATGAGAATGTGGATAGTGTGGGGTCTACATAAGACTAGTGCTATTAATATTACCCTAATCATATACCAAAAGCTATAAGTATGATTATGTATAAGTTTACCATGGATAAAATTTTATCCGCATTATATCTGCTATTGACTTTGGCTTATGTGTTGTTAAAGTCCAAATTGAAGTGTTTGTTCGGGATGCTTATGATCTCATGTTAGATCTTTTCTCGAGTCTAGAAAAAGATATAGTTTTTTTTTTAGAAAAACTTGTGTTTTTTATGATTTTATTTTTATAGTTTTTTAGGACAGATCTATCATTAGTAATGATTTCCGCATGCCTGTGTGCTTGTGTGTTAAAAGACATGTCTTTTTTTTATCCAAGGTATTAGTTAATTTTTCAAAATAGAGTATTTACGAAACGGTTTTGCGAATTCTTTTAGCGAAAACGTTTTGCAAATTCGTGGACCTTTTACGAAAAATACAATTTTTTTTGTTTTTTTTTTGTTCATAAATGACTCCTCTGAAGAAAGATTCTCTATCATTGTTCATATCTTTCTCGTCACCTTTCTGAATTCACTGCCCATGCTCCATTATATCATATTGAAAATAAATTGTCTTTATTCTTGGTATTCCATGCTTAAGGTTTGATCGATATACTCGATCTTGCTTCAAAGAAATGATTATGATCTGTTTAATCATGTATTTGAATTTTTGTGCAGGATCATGATTCAGGATCGACTAAATTTGTCAAAAATTTTCAATAAACTTATATTTTAAGTTTTTAAACATAATGTTTCTTGGATATTGTACCTTTGGAATTTACAAACGAGTCTTGGATGCAGCCTTAAGACAAATGTATTACATTCAATATCTGCATCTAGACTTGTGCACGTTTTCAAAATTGCGAAATCTGGTTTTACAAAACATTAGCTTTCGAGATTTTTTATCCAATGATGATTAGAGAATTTTGTATCAAAATTCAACTGATCTTCAACATTTCTAATTATCATTTGAACAAGTTCAGGAGATCTTGGTCTGAACTTGTACAAATGTGACCAAAATAAGTTCTTCAGTTTTAATCCTTAACCTATTAAAGGGCTTCATTCCAGTCATTAATCAGCTGTAGAGAGAGATAATCAATCGAGTATTGAAAAATAAAGGAAAATGACATAGTTGTTTAAAGACCCAAGCCGAAGTGCTCATGAAAAACCTGAGCTTAGAGCCGCAACGCCTGTAAAACCGATTTTTCCTGATCTAGTTATTTGTACACCAAAAATTTGATCGAAAGTTCACCGAAACTTAAGAACATAAAAGCTAAATAATCTCTTTTTATTGCTCAATTTGATCACTGATTACATGATATGAACTCGTTTATAGTCTCTAATCATGATCTAGTACATAAAACTCTCTGAAAAACAAGATCAAAACTTCTCCCCCTAGAAATTGAACTCACGAAAAACGTTTATGGCAGAGCTATGTTCATCCGAACTCAAACATGATATATATATATATATATATATATATATATATATATATATATATATATATATAGGGTAAGGATCCTGCGAAAACTCTTTATTTTGCGAAAACCTAAAAACTAACACTAAAACCTTCATAACTTTTACATACGTTAATATTTTTCTATGAAACTTGCACCAAAAATCTTAAAATTCTATTGTCTTTGATTCTGGAAAAGAAATTGATATTTCAAAGAAAAAAAATTAGTGCACATGTGTATTATTAGTGCACATGTGCACTATTTTCATTAGTACTACACAAATGAGAATTGTCATGCGAAAACATATTGTTTAGGTTAAAAACATTTTAAAAAAACTAAAATATTCATAGAACTAATGATAATTCTACATATTCACTATAACTATTAGTTATAGTGCACATGTGTAGCATAAAATTTAAAAAAATTTAAAACGTTAAACATATTTTTAGAGTTAAAGATAACACAATTATAAGATTTATGGTGCAATTTCTATTTTAAAATATTAATGTATACGACACGTATAAAGTGCTTTATTATTAGTGCACATGTGCACTAATAAAAAACCATGAAAAACTAACAAAATTATAACGTATTTGATGCGATTTTTCTAAAAAAAACACTAACGCATACTATATGTATGAGTTTTATTATTAGTGCACAGGTGCACTAATAAAAAAACGACGAGACGTTAAAGTTTTTTTAAATTTTTTTCCAGAATTAAAGAACTCATAATTCTAAGGTTTTTGGTGCAAATTTTTTTAAAAAATATGATCGTATGAAAAAGTTATGAAGGTTTTAGTATTAGTTTTTAGGTTTTCGCAAAAAGATTTGGTTTTTACATGATCCTTACCCTATATATATATATATATATATATACTAGTTTACCCGTGCGACGCACGGGTGGATTTTAAAATAAATAAATCTAAAATTTAACATACTACCTTATAAATGTAATTTGATAAGCCGAATTAAAGAAAAATATAAAGAAAATAAAAACGAATTTGGTTAATCAATATGCTCACCAATCAACGAAATTGTTTGTGCCATAGAACCTCTTCGTTGTGATTTCGATAAAATTTGATAATTATAATTAAATGAAAATACGAAAATTCGATAATATACAAAGTTCACAAACTTGAAAATACAGACTTATAAACAACATTTGATGTTTTGTTTGTCACTTTTCCGTCTTCATCCAATATGAGAAGTTTTAGTCCATCTCTGCTTTTGACCCTTGACAATGCAACATAAAGCTGAACATGACTAAAGCATGGATTCTTCAAATAGAGTCCAACTCTTGAAAGCGACTGACCTTGGCTTTTGTTAACTGTCATTCCGAAACATACCGAAATCGGAAATTGCCTCCTATTAAACTTAAACGGGATACTTTTATCTGAAGGAGACATTGAAATTCTTGGAATAAACGTTCGAAAACCAATATTACTTCCTGATATTACTTCTGCTTCTATGATCCGTTTCCCAAGAGCCACTATCTGAAGTCGAGTACCATTACAAAGGCCGTTTTTTTGGTCAAGATTTCGAAGCAACATAACAGGGGAACCGATCTTTAGAACTAACCTGTGACTTGGCAAACCAGAAAACTATAATCCATTAAGGAAATCAGGAGAGTAAATATTGGTAGCAGCGTTTTCCTCAACATCGTCTGATTTGCAAATAGAGTCAGAACTCAAGTACTCATGTTCCTCACCTGGAATGATTGATAACAAACTGCTGTTAATCTCATAAACAATTTCATTGGTAGGGGCCAGAATTGCTCTTTCCTTCCAATAATATGGATCTTTAAAATTTTCAATCATATGAGGATATACGAAATCAATAAGCTGTTGAAAAGGATTGGTAGAATCTTTGATAAGGAGATCATCTGGAATCTCTATATCTGCATGTCTGTCATTTTCGCCCCCAAGTCGACCTTCTCCCAACTGTAACAGGGCCAGCCATGAAATGGCTACTGAACATTCCTCCTAACACTATTACGTCATTTTCCCATTTAGTTAACTTGTTTAACAATCAATTTTCTTGCAGCAGGACCTTTGAGAAGCTTACAGGAGACCTATACCGAATAATTCAGAAACCAGATGAGCCTCTCAGAGACTATATTGCCAGATTCGGACGAGAATCTCTTGAGATTCCTAATCTGGATATGGCAGCAGCCGTAGAAGCCTTCAAAATGGGGCTCTCCAAAGATTCCCGTTTTTACGATGACCTTGTTATGGCTCCTTGCAGGAATCTTGATGAAGTACGCAGTAGAGCTCTGAGATTTATTCGTTTGGAAGATGACAAAAGGATCCACCAAAGACTGGAGGTTCCTAAATATGATCCCAACAGCAAAAAGGCGGAATCCCCCGGGAAGCCGTATAGATCTCGTCCATATTCCAAACCAGAAAATCACAAAATCAACGCCGTTGACCAGGACGATGACGATGAGGAATATCCTAAGGTATCTGAATACTGTTTTTCCGTTGACATTGGTGGTTTGATGTGTGCTATGCAGGATCTAGGTGAAAAAGCTAGATGGCCCAGGAAGGATACTAAACAAGGATCCTGGAAGGACAAGACCAAGTGGTGTGCCTTCCATGAAGATTTTGGCCACCTGACGGATGAATGTATAGCTCTCCGAAAGGAAATCAGTTATCTACTCAGCAAGGGGCATCTTAAGGAGTTGTTAGGCAGAAAGAAGGTCAAGACCCAAGAAGCCGACAAGGTGCCCCAGAGAGCGGCTTCTCCACCACAGGATGCCCAGATTATCAACTTCATCTCAGGAGGCTCGGACATCTGTGGAACTTCATATTCCTCAGCTAAGAAGCATGCCAAGGAATCCAAATCTGAACAGGGTGACAGACCTGTCCGGACATCCACCCTGACTCAAGACAAACTAGCTTCCTACACCCTGGGGAGTCGTAAGAATTGAAAGTGACCAGCAGGAAGCCAAGAACTGTTATTCTACTTCAATGAAGGGCACCACTAAAGTGACGAAGGGATAGCAATTACAGAAAAAGGCACCTGAAGCACAGGAGGACAGGGAGCTTGATGTCAAAGAAATACCTCTAGACCCTAAGAATCCTGAAATCAAGGTGCTCATGGGAACGAGCATCCCAACAAATGTTGAGCAGGAATTATTACTACTTCTCAAAGCCAGAACTTCAACTTTCGCCTGGAAGCATGAAGACATGACAGGTATTCCTAAACATGTAATTACTCATAAACTTGGTTTAGATCCTTCTTTCAGGCCCATACAGCAGAAAAGGAGGAAGTTCGCTCCAGAGAAAAATATAATCATCCAGGAGGAAGTCGACAAGCTTCTCAAAACAAAGATGATCAGAGAAGTCAAATATCCTAGGTGGCTAGCAAATGTGGTGGTGGTCCAGAAGAAGAATGGAAAGTGGAGAGTTTGTGTTGACTACACGGACTTGAATAAGGCCTGTCCTAAAGACCCGTTTCCACTTCCCCACATCGATGCAATGGTGGATGCCACGGCTGGCCACGAGATGCTCACTTTCATGGATGCCTCAGCAGGATTCCAACAAATTCAGATGGAACCTTGCGATCAAGAGCATACAGCATTCATGACTCCAACAGGTATATATTGTTATACTGCTATGCCCTTTGGATTAAGAAATGTAGGTGCCACCTACCAGAGACTCGTCAATATGATGTTCAAAGAGCAACTGGGGGACACAATGGAAGTCTACATAGATGACATGGTGGTAAAGTCTAAGAAAGCTGAAGATCACGTCAGAGACCTCCAGACTGCCTTTAATATCCTTGATCAATATAACATGAAGCTCAATCCCTCCAAATGCCACTTTGGGGTGCGAGCTGGAAAATTCTTAGGATATATGGTCACAGAAAGAGGAATTGAAGCAAGCCCAGAGCAGATCAAGGCAATCCTGAATCTCAAGTCCCCATCAAATGTCAAAGAAGTGCAGAGGTTGACAGGAAGAATCGCAGCACTCAACAGGTTTATCTCGAGATCCTCAGAAAAAAGCAAGGATTTCTATGATATCCTGAGGAAAAACAAGAAGTTTGAGTGGACTGAGAAGCATGAGGAAGCCCTGAAGTGCCTGAAAGATTACTTGTCAGCAGCTCCGTTGCTAATGAAACCAGAAGATGGGGAGCCACTATATTTATATCTTGCCGTTTCCGGAAGCTCAATCAGTGCAGTCCTGGTAAAGGACTATCAAGGTCAGCAGCATCCGGTATATTATGTAAGTAAAACTCTGCTAGACGCAGAGTCCAGGTATTCTCACCTTGAAAAGTTAATTTTATCTCTTATAATGGCTTCCACTAAACTTAGACATTATTTTGAAACACATACTATAATCGTGATGTCTAACTATCCTATCAAGGCAGTTCTTAGGAAACCGGAAATGTCAGGAAGGATGGCTAAGTGGGCAGTCAAGCTGAGTGCCTATGACATCAAATATGAACCAAGAACAGCAATCAAGTCGCAAGCATTAGCCGACTTTGTGGCGGATTTCAGCAGTGACATTGAACCAGAAGTTGAAAAGGAAGTCCAACAACTTGGGAAGCTCAAGGAAGACTGGATCCTCTATACCGATGGCTCCTCAAATGTTAGAGGAACAGGGCTGGGAATCCTGCTAAAATCGCCACAGGGGGACATAATACCTTTATCCATATCCTGTGAATTCCAGGCTACCAACAATGAAGCTGAGTATGAGGCTTTAATTGCTGGATTACAGCTGGCTAGGGATATGGGAATCCTATCTATACAAGTATTTGTTGATTCTCTCTTATTAACTAACCAATTTAATGGCTCTTATGCAGTGAGAGGGGAGAATCTAATTAAATATCTTGAAGTTGTTAAAAAATTATCTCTATTTTTCGAAAATTTTAACATTTCACAGGTACCAAGAGAAGATAATGCGGAAGCCGATGCGTTGGCAAACTTGGCTTCATCCCTCAGGATCCCTGAGGATGTCAAGATTCCAATAACTCACGTCTTGACACCGGCAATAGCTCAACAGGAAGCTCAGGCTGTTAGCGATAACGCAGGTGCAGGCGCCGAGAATCCTGAAGATGCCCAGGAATCCTGGACATACCCGATCCGGAAGTATCTCAAAGATGGGGAGATTCCTAAGGGCGAGAACTCCAGAGCTTTTCGTACAAAGGTAGTACCCTACACTATAATTGATAATATCCTATATAGAAGATCTCTTGCAGGTGTCTACTTAAGGTGCCTAGAGAAGTCGGAAGCTCTTGAGGTGCTTGAAGACATCCATAGTGGAGATTGTGGAAACCATACCGGGGGCAGGGCGCTGTTCTCTAAAGTTCTCAGATTTGGGTACTATTGGCCAACCATGAAGAGGGATGCCGCGAGCTTCTCACAGAAGTGCGATGCCTGTCAAAGGCATGGCAATATCCTTCACCAACCTGCCGAGCATCTGCATCCTATAGTATCCCCATGGCCTTTCATGAAGTGGGGCATGGATATTGTGGGCAAGCTGCCGAAGGCTCCTGGAGGAAAGGTGTTTATGCTTGCCATGACAGATTATTTCTCCAAGTGGATTGAAGCAGAAGCCTATGTTCAAGTGAGAGAAAAGGAAGTGATATCCTTCATCAAAAGAAACATCCTCACCAGATTTGGGATTCCAGCGGAGATTATATGTGACAATGGTTCCCAGTTTATAGGCAAAAGGACTACGAGCTTTTGTGAAAGCTGGGGCATCAAAATGATCACTTCAACACCTGTCCACCCTCAGGCTAATGGGCAGGCAGAATCCAGTAATAAAATTATCATCAATAACCTTAAGAGGAAGTTGGGTTCCAAGAAAGGTAAATGGGCCGAGGAGCTGCCATTTGTTCTTTGGGCAGACAGAACTACACCCAAGAATGCTACCGGCCAAACACCATTCTCATTGGTGTTTAGGGCAGAAGCCGTAATTCCTACAGAGATTGTACTCCCAACGGCCAGAATCAACTGTCAGGATCCTGAAACAAATAACCAGAACCTCCTTCAGGATCTCGAAACAGTTGAGGAGCTCAGAGATATGGCCAAAATCCGGATGGCCTCTTACCAACAGCGGATAGCAAAATCTTATAACAAGAATACCAGACTAAGAAGATTCCAGGTAGGCGATTTGGTTTTGAGGAAAGCTTTTCAGAATACTACCAATCCTGCTGACGGGAAGTTAGCACCCAAATGGGAAGGCCCTTACCTTATAGATTCTGAAGAAGGTAAGGGGGCATACCGTTTAGTGAATATGGAAGGAGAACCTCTGCCAAGAGCTTGGAATGCCATCCACCTTAAGGCGTATTTTATGTGAGAATCCCATTGGGAATCTCGGGCAGAATCCCAAGGATCCTCGCTGTCTGAATATCCCAAGGTACGTATACTAATTCTATTTCAATTAATTCTCAATATTTTGTGATGAGTTACTGACTTAAGCATCGGAGTGGTGTTAGCTAGGCTAACACCCACCCCTCACCAAGCATTGAGTGTTTTGCAGATTTTGAGAATCCTAGAGAATTTTGGGTATATCCCCAGTTAGAGGTTGGCCACCTCTCCTACGTTTAAGGTATCCTGCATACCTTCTAAGGTTTGAGAGGCTGACTCCTCTCCTAAGTTTGGGTAATCGCCAGTAGCGCACGACCCTCGCCAGTAGCGCACGTTGTCCCCCGGTATGCTCAAGGTGGCCGGACCAGTCCACTCCAGGGGTGGCTGATAATCTTGTCACTGGAGGCTGCCGGGCGGATTCTCAAGGTTTATAACACTGACGTGTTATCTAAGGTTTTGGCATTTTCATGTCACATACGTATGGGCTTGTCCCCAGTTTTGGCTTAGTCCCAAGAATCTCGGGCTTGTCCCCAGTTTTGGCTTAGTCCCAAGAATCCCGGGTTTATCCCCAGTTTGTTTAACTTGTTTGCTTTCGAAAATGTCGGCTTCGGCCGGAGGCCAAGAAGCTTTTCGGAATTATTTCAGGTTTTAGAAGAAACTACTGAGGAAACTGCGTTCAGGATTCCTACAAGAATCCCGATTCAGGTAGAAAAAGATATGATTATTTGGAATTGGAAAGTTGGCTAAGGTAAAATTCAAAGGTCAGTTTCACTATTTGATCTAACTTGACATATTATTCGAATTTCAAATGGTCTGTCAGCATGCAAATCATTTTTTAAATATTTGATAAGTTTTTACAAATTAATTATACCAATCAAAATTTCAATACAAAAGGCAATATGAAAAACCCAAAAGATACTAATATTATTCATAGCCATAAAAGGTTGTGAGCTTCTCAAGCTTCGTCCTGAAAACCTCAGGATCCCTCCACTTGAGAAGCTCGAAGGTCAAAAGATTGTTTTTTGGGAATCCTGGTTTCGTCTTGTAAACACAAGATCCCTCCACCAGGATCCCCACCATTGTTGTTGTTTGCTACTTGTTCATTACAGGAAAAGAGAAATTGTTTCAACCACAAGAACCACCAAAAGAACCACCTAAAAACCTAAAAAGTGGGCTCAGACCGTTGCAATGTCCTCATCGCCCACTGTCTTCTCCTCCTCCACCGGCTTCACCACGTCCTCCAGCTTCTTGCCAGTTCCCAGCTCAATCACAAAAGCCCTTGTTGGGGCAACCGGAGAATCCGGAACCACCTTTGAGGAGCCACCTTCGGTCCCATCCTTTCCTTCCCCATCACCATCTCCTCCCAGCGATTCCAAGACCAGCCTCCAGCCTGCGACATCCCAACCTGGTACCTGAAAGCCAGCCGCTTCAGCCTCTTCTGCCATTTGAATTTTGCATTCTAGGACGCTCCGGGCAGCCGAGAGTTGGCCGATTTCAGCATCAGCAGCCATTTTGGCTTCCAGGGCTTGACGCTGCTCAGTGAGCTTATGCTCATAGAGAAGGGTCTTACCCTTGGCAGTTTCAGCTTGGGCCTGAATCTTCTCGTTGGCTTCGGCGAGCTTCTTCTCCATGTCCATAGCTTGGAAGCTCAGCTTCTCAATACCCTGCACAAATAGGAATCCTATTCAGTAGCAGCGACATGTATAAAACTAACACAAATATTACTTGAGCTTCTTACCAGGTTAATCATGGTCTGCATGGAGAGGATTTTATTGCTGACCTCAGAAGGAGCAAGATCTTCAAAGGATTCCAGGTACACCACAGGAGCTGCTGGAGTTTCTGGGGCCTTCCTCTTCTTGGAAGCCGAAGCTTTTGGCCGGCTGACAGGTGGCTTGGAGACGGTAGGATGCTCGAGCTGTTCCTTTTTAACTTTCAGGAGGCTGTCAAGATCCTTCAAGGAAAACGAGGCGCTGGATTTGGAAGCTGTAATCAGAAACATGTTGTCAGTATCTGCGAAGCTCATATAATCAAAAAAGTCAGAATCCTATGAAGGCTTACCAGACATGGCAGGAGTATGGTCGGCTGAATAACTGTTTTCACTGGTTGTTGTTTCAAGAATCAGGGCTCTCTCGTTGGCCGGAATCCGGTAGATGGCTTCAAGCTTCTTGAAGTCAGGCTGCTTCTTGATGAGACTCTCAAACTTGGGCGCTGCGAGAAAGAAAACAACAAAGAAATTAACAATGTGCAGAAAATTCAACGGAATAAACGCAAAATTTCAGCTTCCTACCCTTCTCAACCCACTTCAACGGTAACTCTGTCCCCCCAGGAATCGAGTCTCGTTTGACAAAGAAGAATCGCTTCTTCCAATCATGATCGTTGTGGGAAGCTCGGGGAATCAACTGAGAATTGGAGGTACGAGCCTGAAGAACGAATCGGCTACAACCATGGGTTCTTAACTTGTAGGCTTCACAGATCTCAGGAATCCCGATGTCGAGATTCCTGGTTTGGTTCAACTGGTCCAGAGAATACAAGATTCTCCAGACCATCGGCATAGTTTGAGAGTAAGAAAGGCGGGTGGTCTTGAAGAACTGAGTGATAAGCTCCGGAAAAGGGAATGTCATTCCGAGCGAGAATGGATAGTACATGAAGCAGACCCAGGTTGAAGAAACAAAATCGGACTTGACAAGGGAGCTGTAAGATCGGAAAACGGTCTCCGGCGGAAAAATGCCGGAGTTTTTCAGTTCGCGGATGTCGCTATCATCGAAATTGCAACTTTCCTCCTCACAGGGGATGATATACCCCTGATCGTGGAAATCTTCGGCGACAGGAAGGCTTAATAAAGAGGAAGATCGAGTGTTTTTCTTGGCCATGGCCGAAAAACGCGAAGAAAAAACGACGAAGGAGAAGAGTAACTGACCTGGAATACCGGAGAAGCTCGAGAGGTTTTTGCGAAGAAGATGGTGATAATCTCGGAAAGTTACCTCCTATTTAAAGCAAAACATCACATCTCTTGGACGCCGAGAAAACAGTCACATCCTAACTGCTTTTACCGTCTACACGCCGTTAAAATGGCATCTTTTTGAATTTTAACAGCTGTCAAACTTATCCACAGCTGTTGAAATTCAAGGGGCAATTGTTGAGGGTGTATTTTCAGGATGCTCACAGGAAGCTCAGACAGTTCAGGAATCCTATTGTCATCTGGGAATCTCGTACATTCAGGTATCCTGATCATATTATTTTAACTAACCTTCATATTTTGCCACATGTCTATTTGACCAGGTATTACCGGAGTCATCAACGACCTCCGAAACTTACGCTCCAGCTGAAGAAGATCGTGGACCAAGTGAACGGAGAGGCCTTTAACGGTCGAGTTAGTTGGACGATAGGATCCCGGGAATCCCGGAATGTTAGTTATCATTGTATTTGTTATATAAATCGAGGATTCGATCAGTAGGAACACACACAACGACACTCGCACACTAGTCTCTCATTACGAATTATTGTATCACTTAGCTCTGATCGATCAAACCTCCAACCCGTTGTAACAAATCGTTTGATAATTAATAACATTGACTTGGTGGCGGTTTCCAGCCGGCACCCGAGGTTTTTATCCAGGATTCCTAGAGGCAACTCAAAGGATTCTGGAGTTTTCCTCGCTAAAATCCTTGTGTTATCATCCTTAGCTTGGATTATTTGTTTACCCTATTGTTAAGCACTCTACCTCACAATCTAAGTTTGGAATACAGGATTCCTAAGTGAATTTTTGACCAAAACATCGGTCAAATTATCTCCGGTAGTAAGTTGCATGTTTCTTGTTAGCTTCAGAACTTTGCATTTGCTCCAGATGAATGACGAACATAACGATGAATTAACTATGTCTTCGTCCGTTCCACCCGGTACAACAGGCAAAATCTGTCTAAAATCACCTCCGAAGACAACTACTTTACCACCAAAAAAAGATTGATTGCCTGCTTTAGAATTTTTTTTTTCTAAGAAGGTCATTTAAGCTTCTATCAAGGGTCTCGAAACAGTGTTTGTTGGTCATGGGAGCTTCATCCCATATAATCAAACTCGTTTCTTTGAATAGTTTTGCGGCATCGCTGTTTGGCTTCATACGACAGATTGAATCTTCAGTTATATTTATAGGAATCCGAAATCTGGAATGTGCAGTCCTACCTCCGGGTAGTAAAAGAGAAGCAATACCACTGGACGCAACATTTAAAACAATTTTTCCCTTTGATCTTATGGAAGCAGACAACGTATTCCACAGGAATGTTTTTCCTGTCCCACCATATCCATATATAAAGAAGACACCACCTTCTTTGTTATGAACCGCGGTCATGATCTGATTATAGATATTCTTTTGCTCGTCAGTAAGCTTCACAAACATATCTTCAAAATCTTTAGCCATAATGTCTTTGTCATATGAACGTTCCTCGTTAATCAAAACATTTTCCAACAACAACAAATCATCATATTGCGGATAAGGCATTGAATCAAAAATTTTCAGTGAAGAGTTGTTCAGAATCAAGATCTTCTCAATCTCTAATAATGTGAGGTTTTTTAATTCATCCTCATTAATTGAAGATCCTGAAAAGAAACATAATATTATCATATAATGATAAATTGAAATAAAAATATAATAAAAAATAAAGCATACCTTGTGTATTTGGATTATGTTGACGTTGGTAAAGAATACCATCTAAAAGTGTTTTCCAGGATTGGTTCCAAACGTGATCTGGCCTTGACAACGCACTACATACTAACATTGTTGCAAACAGATTTCTTAGAAAATGACCAGTTTCGTGATGGCTTGCTTCTTTGATAGCATCGATGTATTCATTGTCGTCATCTAGTAGACCAAGTGCATAGCAAGCATCTCTGAAGGTTCCATGCTCATGTCCATTCACAGTTCTAATATCTTCAAATCTTGTTGGACCTTTTACTTTATTTAATAGAACTCTTAAAAAATATGGCTCCCCAAGAGCAGGGGAGACGGAATGTATTCTTCCAATAGAGACGCCCTGTTTTCTTGGTTTCCAGCATCTATCTTTACCATGCCACACAAATTTAGAAGGGAACTGAACATAAGTGAGATCTTTGGCCTGTTGATACATCTCATTACATTTCATCCATGATTCAAACATTGAGGAACTCACTGATGCCGTTTCAATATCATCATCGATATCATCTTCTTCACCAAATATAACATTTTGTTGTCCGGGCATATGAAAAGGAAGCCTAGTCACAGAAGGATATCTATGATGAACATCAAATGCATATATACGCCATGATGCCTCACATGCAGATACGTATCTACAGTCATAATAATCTTTGATTTCATCAATAGACTTGAGAGGCTGATCGTTCTCGTCGCATGGCTGTAATTTCAATGTTGTTCTGTCTGGACCTTTATTTATATACTTGAAAAGATACTTGATTGCGTTGCCCTTGTTGCACCACTCAACGTTTATGTGTGCTTGGTACTTTTTCAATAAGTACTTATTGTAAGGCACAATGAATCTTGTATCTATATCTGCACCGCACTTGAAAATGGTCGGACCATCACGTCGTCTCCTATACAAAGGAAAACCATCTGCATCCGTTGATGTTCTCTCCCGAAATTTCTTTGGGAAGTTTTTGGAGCATTTATCCTTTAGCATACATGGTGACTTTTTATTAAGATCACCGCATGGACCATGGATCATGAATTCTCGCACAAGTAAGTATAGTTCTGGATCTTCCCGCGGATCAGGGATTTCAGAAGATATGACACGGTCAATGTGATCAGGTGTGGGTAACTTTGAATCGGGGTGCATAAACACACAAATGTGCGCATGTGGCAAGCCGCGCTTTTGAAACTCAATAGTGTAGACAACTGAAAACATTTAACAATAGTTAGTAAAAAATAAAAATGTAAAAGGAAGAAGCATAAGTGACAGAAATGAAGAAAACCAACATGCATGATTCCTGAAAAACATATAGTATTTAATTAATTTCTAACTAATTTTTTTTTAAGAAAATAGATTGCAATGTAATTAATTGAACATACCCGCTTGAATCTTCCCAAACAATGACTTTTCCTTTATGTCCTTTATGAGAGAATCAAGCTTCATCTTAAATATACGACATAGAATATCTGGACGGTCTTCTGGCTTAATAGTTTTGTCGAGTAGAACTCTTATAACTTCAGGCCATCTTGGATTACATGTTATTGTTATGAAAAGATCAGGATAACCATACCACTTGCACAACGCCATAGCGTCTAGAAAATTCTGCATCATAAAACGTGCACCTCCAGTAAAAGAAGATGGTAAAACAACTCGTTGTCCAGTAGATGACAAATCTGTTTGGCCTTCACTTTTTGCATTTTTTATAACCTCCAATGTTTCTGATCTTAGATTAGACTGCTTGCCACGTATAAAATTTAGCCTTTCGCTTTCAATCATCGTATAAGCATCGACTAAAAACTGTTGATAAAGACGTCTGGAGTTCAAAATCAGAGAAAATTCATTCAACCTGTCTTGAATTCTGAATGAAAAAAACTCCCTCATACTGCATTTTTTTTTGTGGTGTTCTGCAAACTTGTTACACCTCTATGGGGGATATTTATCATGTAGCCATCTTCACCATTAGGAAACAACAAAGGATACTGCAGTGGTAGATACGATGGGTGCAACTCGCTTATGCGTTGTAGATAGCCAGATGTAGAAGTGACGACAATATCACGATGATCAATTAGATTGGATATATCTCCAACAATTAAAACGGCCACTTCAGATGAGGTAGGCAAGTTGTATGTCCTTGCATCTTTTTTCCTGTTGCTTATGATACGTAGCTTCAGGTTACAATTCGGATTTTGTGATAAATGATCTCTTGCCATTCGATAACTCTTCACCAAAACATTATCTCTGTCTAACATGGACTTCAATTGTTCAATTATTTCGAGATCAATAGTTTCAGAAGATGATTTGGATCTGTACAGGTTGTCACAAAAAAATTACTAATAATATTAAATATATATATAATATATAATGATAAAGTGAATATGATATATATTTTTGGTACATACTCAATCGCTTGTTGTCTATTAGTAACCTCGTTCTCCGTATCGTATATATATAACTGAGAGAATCTTGGTGGTTTGCCTTCTTTAGGTAGTAAAGTTCCAATGGTATGATAATTCTGACCGCTTAGCTTGAAAACAAAAGGAGCTCCACCCTTGTTTATGGAATTATCAACCTTGCCACCCATTGAGGTAAAGGAAAATATAGAATTAAATCTACGAATCTTCTTCAGAAAATTTTTGCTCTTTTGATTAGCACATGAGAATAAATCTTTGTAAGCTTCGGTAGGTTCCTTTAGTTGCGGCAGTTGAACCTTCCCATAACCACAACATAGAGAATAACACCTGCCCAAGATGGTGTTTCGACCTAAAGTGGATTCTTGTTTCCATAATTTGGCCTTACAAACCTCACATATAACAACTTGGTCACCATGGTCCAAATAATCTGATGAAAAGTTCATGTCGGGTATTGTTAGAGTTGTAATAATTATTATTAATTACATTAATATAAAAATTCATTGTAAGAAAAATAGACCTTTAGAAATTCCTATAGTAGTATCTCTGATTTGTTGCGTTTGACGGGAGAACTTATCAGATGTTAAATCTTCCATTGGAACATGAGAGTTATTAAACCTTTTTGGTTTCAATGTATGCCTACCAGAAGACAATGTGGAAACAGAAGAGATTCCAGTCAATGTAGATGGTATATGATCTGCAATTGTACCTAAAAATCGTTATGTTTAGATATAATCATATAAAAACAATCAACAAAATTTTTACAAATGCATTATGAATTTCATAATGGATACTAACCTTGTGAAGTATAAACTGAATGATTTACAATGTTAGGACTTGGAGTTGATTGACTGGTTTTACGATTTGTAGGACGTAGTATTGATCTGCCACGATTTTCTTTACCCGAAGCAATATTTGGCGAGACAACTAAAACAAATAGATTGGATAAATATAAATAAGCATTTTGGTTGTCGTGCATTTTATATTATTAATTATATGGTGTTTATAATATAAACAAACCTTTCGATGAGTCTTTAAAAGAATTTATGTTATTCACTGATGACTCCAGCGTAGTATTATAACTCCGACTCGAACCTAATAAATTAGATAACAAAAGTGTATATTACATATGATTTAACATATATATTAGTAATCCAACACAGTTCACATACCGTTTGATACATCAATAAGGGGACTTCGAAAGGTAACGATAGAAGAAGAGGATACATGTTTGTTCTGAATATCTTGAAATTGAGGAATTAATCGAGGACCAGCTGTTTATATTTAAAAATATTTTAAATAAATTAATTTATACGTACGTTATAATGGTTCATATGAAAGTCAATTAAATAAACTTACATTACGATGTATTGTATATCAAATCTGATTTGTGACTATTCTCATTTGATGGAATAAGAGGTTTATGCCTTTTGCCATTCAATACTTCTTTTCTAGCCTTTCGTTTCTGTTTACAATAATCTGCTATCTCCATAATGAACCTTGATAACTGTTAAGAATACATAAA
This sequence comes from Deinandra increscens subsp. villosa, assembly GCA_039602395.1. NCBI lineage: Eukaryota > Viridiplantae > Streptophyta > Magnoliopsida > Asterales > Asteraceae > Deinandra > Deinandra increscens. The sequence goes on from JBCNJP010000013.1 coordinate 51,610, forward strand.
ATATTCAAGAATGTAGACTATTAAGGTAAAAATTTGAGCAGAAATATATAAAAACATAAGTAATTGTTAAAAATAATGTGAAACTACAAATAATAATAAGTATGAGATGCCGTCAAGTTAAATGCTCCTGAAATGAAAACAGTAGAATGCCGTCACTTTAAAATTACTTTATGTTACCACTTTAATAAATTTAATGTTTAATTTACTAAGAAATCTATTTTTATCTAAAAATATTTCTTACTTAATTTTTCTAAGTATTACAAATCAGAATACACACAAACAGCATACACATGAAATTTTTAAAAATCTATTTTTAAGTACCGATTATAACGTCAATGTATTCATATCTGCACTATTTATTTCAAGTTTAAACATATAAATCGTAATTATAATGTTCCATCATCGTGCATCAATTAAAGATGAATATTCATTAAACCGTATACAATGCCATATAGATAACAAACTTCTTTCATATGGATTGACAAAGACACAACCAATATTACACTATCATATCTGCACTATTTATTTCAAGTTTAAACATAGAAATCGTATTATAATGTTCCATGATGTATATTCATTCAACCGTATACAATGCGATATAGATAACAAATTTTTTAAGCATGGATTGACAAAGACACAAAGACACAAATGATGATATGATAATGTGTCAAATAACTGACATTTTAATTTCCAACATCTGATCATAACATCGACATCGGCATAATATATATAATAACATAAAGTCACATTTAAAAGATGAACATAACATCGACATCCACATAATATGTATACTAACATAAGGTCAAATTTAACATAGAATCCAAACGGCAATCCATCAACATTTTGGAAAATTGAGAAACCAAACCACATTGCAGAAAATATAGATAGCCTCCAAAATTAGTGTTTGGAAGGACTTAAACCAAACAAAAAACGCAGCACCCAAAAAATTAGGTCTCAAACCTAATAAAAGTTCATACTGAAGAGCAACGATAGATAACCCAAAAAAAACATAAATTTCGTAATAATAACAATGCCATATAAATAACAAATTTCGTAATAATGGATTGACAAAGACACAAATCATTTACATCGAAAATAATTGATTAACGATATATTACATAAGAAGTATATATTCACATGGTTTCTTAACAATGATAAGACACTACTTGAGAATGGATGAAAGAATTAAATTTTGATGTAAATAAGAGAATGTAGAAAACAAAAAAGAACATGAATATAAACTAATAGTATGGAGAAGATTACTCACTCAAAGCATATTATGGACTTGAAGGGGGAAAGAGAAGAATATGAGTGTTAGAATTCCTGTGTCATATGTGAATTTGAGCAAGAGGAGTTTTCGATTTTGGATATGTAGCTATGTATTTATATCCATAAATACAACATTCGGGTAAATAAATTTTTTATAATTACATTCTTGATTGTTAAGCAATCAAATGCAATTGTCTTAATTTTTTCTGCCGTTAAAATCAAATTTTTAAAGTGTAGATACCGAAAATCAGTAGAAAAAGGTCAACATCCCAAGTTATTTGACGAAAATATATAATTATTAATGTGGTGACCAACTTTTTCAAACAGTATTGTTATAATTTGGTCAAACATTCCGTAGATAATATTTAATTATAATTAGTAAATAATTTTCTCAAATCTCCACAATTAGCAATCAATTTACTCACAAATTAAATTACTCTTAAATTAATTTACTTATAATTAGCAAATAGTTTATAATTTGGTCAAACATTCCGTAGATAATATGTATTTATTTTCTTTGTTAAATACCGAAATTTTAATTTTGGAATCGGATATATGTTCGCAAAATTAGGGATTTAACTTTTTATAGAGATAACAAAATTTTGGGAAGTTAGGTAATTTATTTTAATATTTGATACAATTTTGAAAATTTGATTCTTCAAATATTTTATAATTGAATTTTTTATTGTTAGGCAAGCAAGTGTAAATACTTGCCTTAAGTGTAAATACCGAAAATTAGGAAAGTATGTAACGAATTAACATTTTGTGTGGGAAAATATTGATATATTAATGCTCACTCCATTTTTCGAATAATATTGTTATAATTATTACGAAATTTCCGTATTTACATTTCACTACAAATTAATATGGTCCAACTACCTAAATTAAAATAATCTTTTATAAATTTAGGAAGATATATCTTATTATACATAATTAGTAATATTTTAATTAAAGATGTTCTATGCATAAATTTCGAGAACAGTTAATTGATTAAATTGAAAAATAGTAAGAAAAGAAATTTAGTAATCCACGAAATTTGTTAAATAATTTTTTTACGAAATCAAAATTAATGATGAAACAGTTATTCGTTTACACCAATAGCGTAAAACCCTGCAAATACGGCTATGATGTATATAATCCTTTTCAATTCATGCTTTTATCAGTTTAAGTTCTTATTGACACCTTAATACTGTTACAGTTTTCTATGGTTTTTCAAATATGGTAATAATCAAAACTAAAACTAAAATTTATATTCCACATTAAATTTGAGAAAATTAAATAAATAGAGAACCAAATTAATAACAACCAATCATACGACATTTATTATAGTAGATAGTGTTTAACATGGCGTAAGCAAACATTAAAAAAGCACACAACGAAAGAAAAGATATGTATCAAAACAGGAAGCAAATAACATAATAGCTAAAGTAACCATGAAAGCATCTAAATGCCATCTAGACCATCAACAATCTGCACTATCACTTCTCTTTTTTAGGAATTAGCAGCTTCCCTTTGATAACTGGTTCAGCAGCATTATTTGATTCAGATGATTGTTTTTTTGCTGAGGACATTGTAGGAACTACATCAATTTCATAAGACTCATGTAAATTGAGTTTCAGCTGGTTGGAATCTTTATCATGGTCAATATGTTTAGCAGAAGTGTTCACTGATGATGGAGTGACATTCTCATCACAAATTGAGATGACATCCTATGGAAGAGAATAAAGCTAGTCATAACAATTCACTTGAAAAATACAAAACACTTTTATATGGTTATCATGTATGGTAGGATTTATATGGGTATTATGAATATTGTGAATGATTTCAATATAACATTGATAATCTAAATATAAAACACTTTTATATGGTAACCACATGTATGGTAGGATTTATATGGATATTCTGAATATTGTGAATGATTTCACTATAACATTGATAATTTATATATATACAATGTTAGTTATGAATATATACCTTTGCAAAAATGTTGTCAGATGACTTGATCCCAGAATCATCGATATCAACCTGTGTATTATAACAAATTCAAAATATGAATATATACTAAAGTGCTGTAAAAAATTGTGTTTGGAACTTAAAACATGTGCAAACATATATAAAATAACCTCATTTTTAAAATATTTTGCATCTAACGAACTGATAATCTTCTCGTCATCAGTAACAGAAATGATAGTGTAATACTTAAACTTCCCACTGATATGGTTATCAATCACATCGATCTTGAAAGCATATCTCTTGTCAATGAATGCTACTATCTCATCAGGAAGATTTATAACCGGTACATCATCCTATAAAGATGTTATTATAAATATTTAAATATGCATTTAATTATGGTAATAATAAAAAATAAAATAAAAAATACTTCATCTTCTTCCTTCTTTGGCTCCTTTGGGGTAAAGCTTTCAAAGACCTCAATAGCAGTCTTATTTATTATCTTCTCCGCCTCAGTGCCAAAAAGAGTGAGGTCCACATTGCCGGTGGAGTCTTGCACTTTTAGCAAGACTTTGTATCTGTTAATTATAAAAATTAGTATCAAATATATTTTAAAATTTCAATTATTGTATGATTATAAACAAACCTTGGATAAGGTTCAATGAGGAGCTTTTTTTTCTTGCAATTTTCATTATTGCAATAATACTTAACAACCTCTCGTGGACTGCTCGGTTGTTCTTCAGTGCTCTCCGCCGGTCCAAGTAAGGAGTTAACAATTTTGCGACAATGGTTGCAGGCCATGTAAAACCATTGATTTTCTATCAACTTTATAGTACCCAGAACAACAACTGGAATGGCCTATTTTGATAAGATAGTAAATGTATTCTTATGTTAATTCAAATTTATCTATATTATATAAAAAATTCATAAATAAAACATTCGCGTAAATACATTTTTTATAATTACATTCTTGATTGTTAAGCAATCAAATGCAATTGTCTTAATTTTTTCTGCCGTTCAACGAAAATTTTTAAAGTTTAGATACCAAAAATCAGCTAGAAAAAGGTCAACATCCCAAGTTATTTGACGAAAATATATAATTATTAATGTGGTGACCAATTTTTTCAAACAGTATTGTTATAATTTAATCAAACATTCCGTAGATAATATTTAATTATAATTAGTAAATAATTTTTCTCAAATGTCAACAATTAGCAATCAATTTACTCACAAATTAAATTACTCTTAAATTAATTTACTCATAATTAGCAAATAGTTTAGAGATATTTATCCATATGTAGAGAAATTACTCCTAAATTAAAAATATATAAATTTATAACCTCATTCATTTGGTGTACTTCTGCAGAGTACTTGATGTCAGTTACGGTTAGGAAATCATGTTCCTTGCTCATCAGACCAGAGTTGGAACCACTCCTGTAAGACGATGATGACTGACCAGCTTCAGTGGCGCTAAACCTATTTGTATTGTCAAAACAGAAAGTATGTTTATATTAATAAGTATTATTTTGAAAAGTATGTATTATTCAAGATACTAATATGAAAATCAATTCTTAGAATACCTCTCTAAAAACGTAGTTATCTCTTCGATATCAGGGTCATTGATGAAGAGATTAGAAATATTAAACGAATTGGAGAGAGAGTGTCGATCTACAGATTTCAGAAAATCATAAATGAAAGATTGGAGATATAAGTAAATAAAACGTGTACAAACAATTTTTATTTATATTAATATGAATAAAAATGAGATAAAATATGAGAATGTGGATAGTGTGGGGTCTACATAAGACTAGTGCTATTAATATTACCCTAATCATATACAAAAAGCTATAAGTATGATTATGTATAAGTTTACCATGGATAAAATTTTATCCGCATTATATCTGCTATTGACTTTGGTTTATGTTTTGTTAAAGTCCAAATTGAAGTGTTTGTTCGGGATGCTTATCATCTCATGTTAGATCTTTTCTCCAATCTAGAAAAAGATATAGTTTTTTTTTTAGAAAAACTTGTGTTTTTTATGATTTTATTTTTATAGTTTTTTAGGACAGATCTATCATTAGTAATGATTTCCGCATGCCTGTGTGCTTGTGTGTTAAAAGACATGTCTTTTTTTTTATCCCAGGTATTAGTTAATTTTTCAAAATAGAGTATTTACGAAACGGTTTTGCGAATTCTTTTAGCGAAAACGTTTTGCAAATTCGTGGACCTTTTACGAAAAATACAATTTTTTTTTGTTTTTTTTTTGTTCATAAATGACTCCTCTGAAGAAAGATTCTCTATCATTGTTCATATCTTTCTCGTCACCTTTCTGAATTCACTGCCCATGCTCCATTATATCATATTGAAAATAAATTGTCTTTATTCTTGGTATTCCATGCTTAAGGTTTGATCGATATACTCGATCTTGCTTCAAAGAAATGATTATGATCTGTTTAATCATGTATTTGAATTTTTGTGCAGGATCATGATTCAGGATCGACTAAATTTGTCAAAAATTTTCAATAAACTTATATTTTAAGTTTTTAAACATAATGTTTCTTGGATATTGTACTTTTGGAATTTACAAACGAGTCTTGGATGCAGCCTTAAGACAAATGTATTACATTCAATATCTGCATCTAGACTTGTGCACGTTTTCAAAATTGCGAAATCTGGTTTTACAAAACATTATCTTTCGAGATTTTTTATCCAATGATGATTAGAGAATTTTGTATCAAAATTCAACTGATCTTCAACATTTCTAATTATCATTTGAACAAGTTCAGGAGATCTTGGTCTGAACTTGTACAAATGTGAGCAAAATAAGTTCTTCAGTGTTAATCCTTAACCTATTAAAGGGCTTCATTCCAGTCATTAATCAGCTGTAGAGAGAGATAATCGATCGAGTATTGAAAAATAAAGGAAAACGACATAGTTGTTTAAAGACCCAAGCCGAAGTGCTCATGACAAACCTGAGCTTAGAGCCGCAACGCCTGTAAAACCGATTTTTCCTGATCTAGTTATTTGTACACCGAAAATTTGATCAAAAGTTCACCGAAACTTAAGAACATAAAAGCTAAATAATCTCTTTTTATTGCTCAATTTGATCACTGATTACATGATATGAACTCGTTTATAGTCTCTAATCATGATCTAGAACATAAAACTCTCTGAAAAACAAGATCAAAACTTCTCCCCCTAGAAATCGAACTCACGAAAAACGTTTATGGCAGAGCTATGTTCATCCGAACTCAAACATGATATATATATATATATATGTGTATATATATATATATATATATATATATATATATATATGGATCTTTAGTTCGTGACCACCAACCACAAGTTCGGCTTCACTTCGGATCTTGTTCGGATGCAGTTCGGAGCTTCGATGATCTTCAGATTGTTGATTGTTATCTCACATATTCATATATGTGAGATATTATAAAACATACCAAGTCCCTCAACTATAAGTCAAACACACTTTATACCCTCACACTTGATTTAACTATTCTAACCTAATCAACTAACGATACTAACATGACTAACTAATACACACACAACACACATATTTTGCACCAACAAACTCCCCCTTGACGTGTGCTATATCAAATCTTCAAACTCTTTGAATCTATTGTTAGTTGATGTAGGATAGGCATGGCAGGAACATGACTAAGTCAACTGAACCATTTCTGAAATTAATAACTCTTTGACAGCCTCGCAACCATGCAGGATATCCATACTCAGATCCGTGTCTGGAAAATTTCATCTTTTCAACCTGCAAGCTTCAGAAGACAGAAGTGCGGTTTTTCTTTTTCAAGCCAACATAAGTTAATCTTGGACAAAAACCTCATTTGGAGAACCAAGATGTATGTTTTGAAATTATTTTTTTCATATCTTGTGTCGATCGATCGAAAAGAAATCAGAAACAAAATCTTTTTGACTTTTCAATAATTAGAACCAAAACACACCTAAAATCTTTTTGTATTTTTGCAACTTTATGCTAAAACACACCAAAAATCTTTTTGATATTTTCTGAAATGAAATGTAAATGCAATACAGAATCAAACACTATTTTTGTCTTTTGTGAGAAAGATCACAACATGAGATCAGATCAGCATCATGCATCTATCACACTTCAATTTCAACCTTAATTATCATGCAAGCTATATTGTTTGCAGATACAACATTTTCATGTTTATTTAAACTCAGACAAATCAATTTCTATGGTTTTCTGATATGATTTAGGTATTAATTTTTCAAGCATAGATAACATGGCACCCACGCTATCAGGAATACTGGCAACATCATTTATGATATTTTTATATTTTCTTCTTTTATTCAAGCCAAGTCACATATAGCAGATTTCTCATGCAAATATAATGAACTTGCTTGGCAAAATTTCATCACAGAGAGATATCATCCAAAGTGTTTCTTGCAAAAAGAAAGCAGAACGCTAGATCTTTAACACTAAGGTCGATCTTCCGATACGCATATATAGTTTTAGATTTAGCAAAATAAAGTAGAGAAAATAAAACAAGTTGAAGTTCTATAATCCAACAACAATCAGATCGATATTTCCGTATATGCAGAGAAAGTCCGTTGGATTATACGAAACATCAATGAAAATAAAGCAGAACCTTAAACGAACAACAATCAGTTCGATCTTTCGATACGCAGAGAAAGTCTGATCGTTTGAGAAAATAAAGAAAAACAAACAAGTTTAATTTTTTGCAAAATGAATGCAAGCATACACCCGAACATCTCTTATTATGTTTTTGATTTTCTTGTTTATACCAGTATCACACAACATCCGTCAAGATGTTTACCATAGTTATCAAGCAAACATTATCTTTATATCATACTAACACATATCAGATTTGTCAAGTGCATGAAGCATTTTAAGCATGAACCTACAACCTTTAGATCTAGTCTATACATGGCAGATAACATATGAAATTACTAACAGGTCTTCTTGAAATACCTGCAAACACTGGAAAATAATAAGTCTTTTAAACCCCGACCCCCTTCCACAGTTGTGGGTCGACCAGTGTCTTCAGCAAAATCGGTGTTGGCAGTGGAGACAATCTTTGGTCTCCATTTCATTTTTGGTTTTGAATTTTCTAATGAACCATTGTCGACTGATGAACGACAGTCAGAACTGCTACCTAGAAATTCAGAAACAACTTTCTTTTTCCAGAAATTTTTACTCTTGGGCATTGGTTTATTGAAAATTATTCCATCAGGATCAACAAACTTTGTATCCTTGGCATATGATGATGAGTTATTGAAATTCGTAGGACAATTATAAGCAAAATGTCATTTTTAATGACAAGTATAACAACATCGACGATTACATTGATCAGTCGATCCATCATCATAAATTGTTGGGATAACAGGTTTAGTTTTCTTTGGTATTGAAAGTCTTTGAAAACATTTTTCAAATGAAGGATCAAAAAAACTTGAATCATTTCCATAACCAAAGAACTTATCTGTATGATAAAACCTGTTAGATGTAGCGGGTTTAAAATTTTGTTTTCTTTTTGAAAAATATGGTGACCAATCATCATATTTTGAGGTTTTACCAACACCCGGCTTCTTGTGAGCTGGTTTTTGTTGGTTTTTCTGAATTTGTCTAAAAGGTACCTCATTAATAATCACTGAATCGGATGATGATGATTGGTATGAACCACGTGAAATACTTTGTCGAATAACACAATTCTGAATCACATGACCCGTCTTGTTGCAATAAAAGCAAACTTTCCCATCACCCGACTTAGAAGATGACATGGATTATGTGGTCATTGATGAATTTTGAGAAGAATAAGTCATTTGACGCTCTAACTTAGAAATCGTTGACAGAAACTCAGCTAGGTTAACACATGATATGATTCTCAACTGGAATCTCCTTTTCTTTGTGAACCTTAACATCCTCCATAATTTCTTCTATCTCAAACATATCTTGGAAATCACTTCCAACATTCACGTTCTCATCTTCGCTTTCATATCCCAGACCACCATTTTTTTTAGATTTATCTGGTACAGACTTAGGTTTCTCATGACCTTGTGAAGCAAGTCGAGAAAACTCATCCTTGATGGCATTCAGATCATCTTTATTAGAAAGCAAAGATTCATCAATCATAATCTCTGAAAATTTGTCAACTTTAACATGTCCTGGATTACCTTCAAACACTTTTTCCGTATCAAGCAATATGGAACTTCAAACAAATTTAGTTCTCTTGTTAGCATCAAAATTCTCTTCATTTTTCTTCTGCGACTTTGACTTTTTCTTCTTCTCAGGAGAATTATCAGCAAACTTTGAATAATCATGAACTTCTATCGTTACTTTCAAAGTATTGATATAATTTTCAATAACCACAGGAGGTGGAACACTTTTCAGAATAACATTACCGAAAATCTGTTGAAAAGTCACCTTTTTACAAAAAAAAAAAATTGTGAAAGACGATGAATTATTGAGATTATGCAACTGTATTTTGAAATCATAAACCTCAATCTTCATGTCTGCAATTTTCTTTTGCGTTTCAGCCAACCCTTTTTGTGTTGCAATAAGTTCTTCTGATGTTCTATTCAGAGTAGACTTTTCTCTCCTCAATTGATCATGAGCATCATATGTTTCTTGTACAACTTTTTCCCATCTTTGTTTATAAATCTCAACATTCTACTTCAAAAGATTGTTTTCACGAAGCAATTCAGCTTTAGCATCTAACAGCTTCGTGTTTTCCTCTTGATGACTTAATTCTTTAGCAGTAAGATCAGCAACTTCCTTTTCTAGACCTTCAAGTTTGATCTTTGATTTTGCAAACAAATCATCAAAAACTGTTGCCATGTCATTTGCTTCTTTCTTCCATTTTTCAACATCCAGCATCAAGTCATCATTTGTTTCAGTCAATTTTGAAACTTTTGCAATTAACTCTGCATTCTCATGTTGAAGCTGCAATTCATTCATAACAGCTTCACATTTTGAAGACCCATCTTTTTGAACTTTTGCCATAACATCAAATTTTTCAGTCTTTGAAACAAAAGCAGTTTGATCCATAAACGTATGTCCCCAATCATAACCTTCATCTTCACATCTTAATTTTAAAGTATCCCACAATTGTTTTGAGCTAAAACATGTCTTCAATTAATTGAATACTTCTTGTGGTAAGACCATGGAAAGAATCTCATAAGCTTGTCATTCTCTTTCAAGACTTTTCTCTTCCTCATAAGAAAGATCCCATCGCATCTTGGGTACTCCACTAGAATGTGGATAAGTATACCCATTTTTAATCAGAATCCACAAATCTTTATCAGTAGAATCAATATAGGCTTTAAACTTCTTTTTCCAATTCTGATAATCTTCAGATTTTAATAATTTGGGAACGACCAAACTTGATTGAACTTTACTCATTGTGATTCCACCAGAAAAATGACAATCTAAACCTTGTAACTTGAACTTTGAATTTTGTGAAATCACTGTAGAGGCTAGATTATAAGGCTTGTAATATTAAACATGTTGGGCTGGGCTTAGAGGGTTTCATTAGAATCATAGGATGAGTTTGCTAGTTTATGATTGGGCTTGGGTTTACTATTGGGTTTATGATCCAAAAGGGGCCCAATAGTAAACCCAATGGTGGTCTATATATAGACCACTTGACCTCCTCATTTGGGGGCTTGAGTTTACAATTCAGAGAGGAGGAGCCAAGGTGTTTACGATCCAAGGTGATTACGATCGTAAACCCGAGAGGAGAGTGTTTACGATTACTGTTTTGTACCCGACAAGGTTTCTTGTGTGCAAAGATCTAGTTTTTGTCGTTTGAATCATCGTATTCATTTGTTCTCTTCTACTTTCTTCTTGAATCAATCACCTACGAGGATTCCGCACTCGTTTGTGATAGAAATATCGTGTGTTTTGGGAGATTTCTGGACCTACAATTGGTATCAGAGCCAAGAAACAAGTGTTTCGAGGTTCTCACGGTATTAGATTCAAGCTTTTTCTGAAAAAGGTTCGTGTTTTTGAAGGTTTCGAAGCTGTTCTTGGGGTTTACGATCAAGCTGCTGCTGTTCCAGTGTGTTTACGATCGTTTTCTGAGATTTTGAAGTGTTTACGACTGCATGTGTTTGAAGATCTTCATCGAAATCAAGATTACGACTTCAAGACGCGTTTTTTTAATTGATTACGATCCAGAATTTCGTGTTTACGACTCGGAGAAAGGTGTTTACGATTGTACTTGGGTCGGAATCGACGATTACGACTTTGCAGAATCGTAAAAGGTGTTTACGACATTTTGGGATCGGGAACAGGGTTTACGACTCCGGTGATCGAATCGTTCAATCGTAATCGGGTTTACGATACTTTGAGGCGGTTAAGTGTTTACGATTTGGGGTTGGATCGGAAACACAGTTCACGATCGTAATCAGCTATTTACGATCGTAATCAAGTATTCTGTCTATCGTAATCTCAGTTTTGAACGTTTGGACTTTAGTTTTAGGTTCCCTAAGCTTTCGTAATGGATTCGGTTGAAGAAAAGAATATATTTGAGGACGAAGATGCTGAGATATGCCCCAATCCTACCTGTGCTCGATTAATTCCTGAACTTAGGCAAATGTGTAAAAATCTTCAGTCAGAATTGTTTGAGACAAAGTGCGAGAGAAGTTCCTTTAAGGGTAGAAGGCAAAAGAATGAAGAAAAAGTTAAAGCCCAGAAATTAGATATAGCAAAATATAAGAACCTTGCAACTGAGAACGCCTATTTGTATGACAACGCTAAGTTAGAGATAGCTGAGCTAAGTAAGCAGATAGATGACCTGAAGCATAAGAACAATGAGATGCAGGTTAAGCTTGATATGAATCAAATGAGGAGCAAAAGAATGCTTGATGCTGGAAAGGAATTGTCACATGCTGTTGTGACTTGTCAAGTTGGGAAACACACACCTGGATTTGGATCAGAAAAGACTGATAAGGCCTTGGCTGCAAACAGCATTATTCCTCCACCAGTTCCCAGAGACATTATAGGAATACTTCTTAGTGAGGATCAAGTTGAACGAACCAAGTCAGATTATAAAGAAGCTGCTCCTCCTATTGATAGTGTCTTGGTTGGAACTACACCATTGACTCAAGAGGAAATAGACAACGAGGCAAACATGACATATGGTGAAGGGAGAATAGAGGACGTATCAAGAGATGATGCTGAGTGCCAGGAGTATAACAGATGTCATAATTCCAAGTCTGATGATGTTGGGGTAGAGTTGAAACCATACCCTAAAATTGAAACCCCATGCTTGAAAGTAATTGACGAAGTCAAAAGGGAAAAGGTGATCTTGACGACACGGCCTGGGGGGAAGATCTTTATGACATCTGGATCTATGTTTGACAAAGAACCAGATGTTGGGTATGACTTACCATCCTTCTCCTCCAAGTTCAAGGGAATAACTGATGGAGTGATCGGTGAAGCTAAAGTTGAGAAGCCAAAGATCACCATCAAGCATCCGAGTGTGAAGCCAACAACTGTGGTGAAGAATGATAAGATGAAAAGTGTGGCTGTGTCTCCCATTTCTTCAGTTGCTTCATGCAGTTGTAAGTGCAGTTGCAAGAATGGTGCTTCTTCATCAGGAAATCCAGAGAGCACAAAGACGATGAGGACAGGTTCTACTCAGGCTTCAAGGAACCTGCAGAAAGTCAAATCTGAAGCAGCAGTCAAAGCAAAGAAGCAGACACAAGGCAAACCAGCTCCATATCAGCCACCAAAGACGAATGGGTACACGTCTGACTTCTATCTAAAGAAGCAGACTTGCTTTAATTGTGGCATTGCTGGTCATATTGCTAGAAACTGTCTTTATCGCCCCTATGAACCCTATTTTCCAAAAAGTCAAAGGGTTTCATCTCAGGAGTCTGTAAAGTCTAAGCCGATGATGGTGCAGAAACCTAAGGCAATGAAGACTGTTACTCCTAAGGTTAAACCCTCTGATCAACATTGGGGTGCTGCCAAAGCTGAAAGAAAATCTTCAAATCAAATCAATAGCTTTCCAAGTTACCAAAATTTTCAGAAAAAGGTGATGAAACCATTTTCAAAACAACCAAGGTCTGAAAAACCCAAAGTTACCGCTCCCAAGGTAACTAAAACTGTTTTAAAAAATGAATCTAAAACGAAGAAGGTTGAAATACCTAAAGTCACAGCTCCAAAGGTGACTAAAACAAAAACTGTTTTGAAAAATGAAACTAAAATGAAGAAGGTTGAAATACCTAAAGTCACAACACCAAAAGTGACTAAAACAAATGTTAAATCATCTGGAACTTGGAAACCAAAAATCAAGACAGCTCCATCACAACTTCCTGATTTTTCAAAGGGGATGTTCTTACAAAAAGTATCATTTATTGATTCCTCAGGTGTACCCAGAAAAACAATGGCCTGGGTACCAATGGCTAACTAATCTCTCACTCTCTGCAGGAACAGTCAAGGAGGATTATCACTAACGGTTTTATTGCTAATTTGTTTGTTGATAAGTGATTGTTCCAGGCACAGTTTAGGAGACGTATCTTCATGTCATGTCAAGTAATCTATACAATGGAGGGTATGTCTCTTTGAGAGGTAAAATATCAAAATCAGCATGAAAGGTACTGTTCTTAACTTGGTTGTTTGTTTGATGAAGTGGTAAAGGGTGTTTTGGGTCAAATCTTGTTCTTAAAATTTTCACTTGAATGATTAAGTGTTTGACTTCAAATGCAATGAAGTGTGCATGTCATGAAACCCAATTTTCTAAAATTTTCAAGTCAATACTTTGAAAGTTAGCTTGGCCAGATATCTTCAAAATTTTGTGTTTTGTTGTTAGTTAGTGTGTTTATGTGTTTTATTTTTTATTATTTAAAAAAAAAAAAACTGAAAAATGATGTTCACAAGATTGTGACATTAAAAATCAAAAAGCAAGGGGAAGAAATGTAAAGAAGATGAAAATGTTGACCCCTAAAAAAATAGTGTGCTTTTCAATTTTTAATTGTTTGTGACTTGTTTTTGAGAAGTTTAGGGGAAGTAAATTGAATGCACGGTGTTGATACCTGAAATGTGCGTCGTGTGAAGTATCGAGCAAAGACCAAGTTCAAGCCAATATAGGGTTGGCCGAACTAGGTCCGAACCTGAAGTTCGGACCGGCCGAACCTGGGGTTCGGTGGGAGTTCGGCCGATCGGGTATATATATAGTTGTTTGAGCTTTGTGTTTTGCAGTTCTGAGCGTGTGAGCAAATCTTAAGTGTGTGTTTCTGAGTGTGTAATCTCTGTGTCAATTCTCTGTGTTTACACTGGTTGTAATTGTTCGTGTTGATCAATAAAACAATCGGTTAATTACGTTTCGATGTCCGGATAGCTAGATTGAGTAGACGATCCGATGCTCATGCATTTTAAAGTGGTATCAGAGCTTTCTAGTTCACTCTACTGATCTGTGGTTGCTATTCTCGGATTATTGAGCGTTTTTGAAGTTTTCTCGAGTTTCATTCCGTGTTTTCTATCATTTCTGACGTAATTTTGTGTCAAAATTGTTCCTAAATCATTTCCTATCGACTTTTCTGATCCACTATATCGAGTTTCATCAAAATCAGTCCGTTTTCACGAGTTTTCGAAAAATGTCTTCGAGGTTCGGAGGTTACTGGGCAAGCTCGGAGTAACCGCTCCGAACTTGAGGTTCGGAGGTGCCTCGGAGAGAGTTCGGCGAGAGTTCGGTGTTGTATCGGTCAAGATTCGGTGAGATTTGAGGTTCGGAGGTAGATCGGAGTCTACATAGGTTCGGAGCACGTTAGGTTCGGACTAAGTTCGGAGGAGGTTTGGACGGCTGACAAGGTTCGGAGCAAGTTCGGAGGACAGAATTTTTCAAATTTTCAACGATGTCGGATTTTCAAGCTTTTGCCGCAATGCAAAGTGCGATGCAAACTATGTTAAATTTTGACAATGAAATTGGAACAAGTCAGAAAGTTCCCAAATTGTTAAAGCTTGAAGATTACCAAAATTGGAAGAAACGATTTTCTGCGTATATTAGCACGAATGACATTGATTTATGGATTCCAATTCGAAAGTTGTATGAACGACCAATGGAAGATGGAGATCTTAAAGAAATTCAAGACTTTGAGGGTGCTGAAAGAAAAAGTTATGAGCTTGAAAAGAAAGTTTATGGTTATCTTACTATGGCTTTACCTACTGAATTGCTTCATCAATTTAGTACTTGCAAGAAATCTAAGCAATTATGGGATGCTCTATCCGCAAGATGTGAAGGAAATGCTGATTATAAGAAGAGTCGAAAGAAAGTCTTGAACAAAGAATTTGATAATTTTCAAAATTATGACAATGAAAACATTACTGCTCTAGTTTCAAGATTTTCACATTTGATTAGTGAATTGAAGATTATTGGAATTGAAAAATCTGATGCGGATTTAAAGGAAAAGATTCTGGAAGCATTACCTGAAAAGTGGGAAAATTATGTTTTGCTACTAACTCATGACAAGGATTATTCTGCTTTAACATTTCACGAGCTTACTGGAAAACTTCATGCTCGAGAAATGGAAATGTTAAACTCAAAGAAGTCAACAGCTACCTTGCAACATCTTGAGCTGTATCATGGTGAAAATAGTGCAAGCATGAGTGCAAAGTCTAAGCCAAATCAGAATACAGCACCAAGTGTTGCTTTTCTAGCTGGAGCTTCAGGAAATTC
Organism: Deinandra increscens subsp. villosa; assembly: GCA_039602395.1. Classification (NCBI taxonomy): domain Eukaryota; kingdom Viridiplantae; phylum Streptophyta; class Magnoliopsida; order Asterales; family Asteraceae; genus Deinandra; species Deinandra increscens. Next base: position 67,524 of record JBCNJP010000013.1, read on the forward strand.
TGATAATAATTCCTCAAGAAGTTGCAATTTTACAATTCCAAATTATTCAAGTCAAAATGCTTTTTCAGCAGAATCAACGGAGGATTGTGCCAAAATGATTTCTGCATTGATTTCATCATCTTTTGGTCTGATTCTAAAAAATGTTGCTGACGCAAAGTTAACCAGTGAGGATCTTGATGCTCTTGATGATGATCAATTGACTGAATTGGATGTTTCGTGGCAATATGCTATGTTGTGTCAAAGATCTAAAAGATTTTTTAAGAAGCATGGAAGGAATATTTCTGGTGACAAATTGGGATTTGACAAGTCAAAACTAAAGTGCTTTAAATGTCAACAACTTGGACATTTTGCCAAAGAATGTCAACAGAAAGCTAATATTTCACAATCATCAAAGCCTGGTTTTACTCAACCATCTACTAGTAATACAGGCAAGACCACTGCTTTGGTTGCTCAAAATGATGGTGTATATGATTGGGGTCAACAATTTGGGTATGATTCATCAGCCTTTATAGTTACCCATGATTTACAAGAAGATTATGGTTCAGATACTAGTTCAGATACTAGTTCAATACCAAGTTCATATGCATCTGCTGAAAATTTGGAGAGTTTGATGAAGGAAAATGCTTTGTTGATGAATAAAGTTCAACAATTGACTGAAGAGTTTGAGGTGATTAAATCTGAATTGAAGATTTCTAAAGAATGTGAAAAGGAGTTTGGTTTTGAAGAATGAGGATTTGACTAATGAAATCAAAATGTTGAATAAAGTTTTAGAAGTATTGAAGCAAGAAAAGAAGAATGTTGAAATTTCGAAAGCTGAAATTTATGAAGAAAAAGGTGAGTTAGTCAAAGAAGTGAAGAAATGGAAGGAAGAGGCAGAAGATGCTGCAAATGATTTTCAGAATTTGTTTGATAAATCCAAGATTAAACTTGATTTGCTTACTAAGAGTATTGAAGAATCTGATGCTAAAATCAAAGTATATCAAGTTGATATGGAAAAGTTATTAGATGACAAGCGGGAGTTGGCTAGGGTTAATAAGGTACAAGCTGCAAATCTAGAGATTCAGAAGCGAAATGAGAATAAACTGAAGAAGGAGTTACATGAAGGACTTGATAATCTTCGCTTACAAAAATTTGAAACTCACAAAGTTGCCAAGCGGTTGATTGCAAAAGAAAAGGAATTTGCAGAAGCTCAACAGCAAATTTCTGATCTCAAAATTCAAGTTCTTGATGCAAAAAGATTGCTCAACAATGTTTCTAATTCTCAGGTTTTCACAAGCTTCCTAGCAAATGATGCAAATTTTGAAAGGATGTTTGATAAAACTGCATCACCCCCTGCTCATATCAAGGAAGCTGTCAAACAAGTGAAGGACCAGGTTGAGGATTTTGATTATTCAAAGATTTCATCTTCGACTTCTGAAGAAACAAAGATTGTGAAGAAGAAGAGAAAAGCAAGAAGAACAAGAAAAAGGTCTTGAAATCTGAGATTCCTCCAGCACCAAAGTTTGTATCTGGTTCGTCATCTGCTGATAATGAGAAATCGGCTACATCAAGTGACAAGATTCAGTTTCAACCTGAATTTGATGAGACAATTTTTTATGATCAGAAGAAAATCACTGATGTGAAAGCTGAATTCACCAGGTTGGCTAAGAATGGACACCAGAGTTCAAATTCTGAGGAGAAGATTTCTGGTAAACAAGTTGGTTTGGGATTTCAAGAAAAACATGTTCAAGTTGAGAAGGGTCCAGCATCTGAATCATCAAATCTAAAGAAGCTTAAAATGAAGCAAATGAAGAAGGATGTGTTCAAAGCAGACAAAGTTCAACCTGAAAGGTTTTATAAGCTCAAAGGTTCTGAACAGTTATTTTCTGACAAGGAATTTCCTCTTCACTGCGTGGATGCTCGGAAAATTTCTGAAGTATTTGTGAAAGCTGATATTTCTTCTGAAAGCTCTCAATCTCGTAGCCCTACTTCTAAATGGGTGCATGATCATCGTCATCAGGTATATGATTCTCATTCTGATCATGTTAGAGATATTCATGTGTGTTCTTCGCAGGTATATCCAAGATGGGATAAAACGACAAGAATTTGTTATATTTGCCGTCGCCCAGGGCATATGGCAAAAGATTGTCCCTCATCTGCTGATTCATCACAAAGATTTAATAAGAAATCAGTTTTTGGTAAATCTGCCAACAAAAAGTTCTTTGATGAAAAAGGCAGAGTTTTTGATGAATTTGAACCTACATTCTTTCAAAAACAAAAACGTTTTGTTCCAAAGTTTTCAAAGGATCAAAATGTAGGTTCATCATCACAGTCACCTGTGACTGTTTCATCGAAAACTGAATTACCAAAACAACAGGAATGGAAACCTAAGGTGGTTTCAAAGCAAAATCAGGACACTGGTCGACCAGAAGCGATTCGCTTCGGGTCATTTGTGAACTAATCAGGTTGTCCAGTGTGCAGGTACTTCTAGAAGACCTATCGACGATTGAAAAGTTGTTGATGGAGGAGTATTCTGTTTAATTTAAATTTACTGACAAATTTTTCTCATATGACAATTTTCTGAATTCTAAAATCTGAAACATATCCGTGTTGATTGATCAATTTTCTTTCTTTACAAAATTTTCTCAAAAAGCCAAAAATAGACTTTTGTTTTTTGTGTAAAATGAAAAATCCAAAAATAGAGTTTTTCATTTTAAGGGGGAGAATTGTAAGTAAGGGGGAGTAATTGAGAAAATGCATGGTATGGGGAGAAGGTGAATACATGCAAAATATATAATGAAGGAAGGTGAATACATGCAAAATATAAAATTGTGAGAAATTGATCATTGGGAAATGATGGTACATTGGCATACGTATCTGACTCATGGATAAAGTAGATGAAAGGGCCATAAGATCATTGTTTGATGTGCTTGGTAGGCTCGACAAATCAGAAAGTATTCAGATGTGATATACATTAAATGCTAATGCTTGACCATGTGGATAACATCTTGATGCATATTTCATGACTCAAAAAGAAAAATAAGTGTGACAATTCAATAATGAGAAGTCACTGTGTATACATGTGTTCATTTTGCAAAGATTTAATCTTGTTTGATTTTCTTTATTTTGTCAAATGATCGGACTTTCTCTGCGTATCGAAAGATCGACCTGATCGTTGTTCGTTTGACGTTCTGTTTTATTTTCTTTGGTGTTTCGTATAACTCATCGGACTTTCTCTGCGTGTACGGGAGTACCGACCTGATTGTTGTTGAGTTATACAACTTCAACTTGTTTTATTTTTCTTTATTTTGTTAAATCCGAGGCCTTATCTGCGTATCGAAAGATCGACCTTAAGGTAGACGATTTAACGTTCTTATTTCTTTTTGCATGGAACACAGTTGACTGTATCATGAAAAATATTATGCAATGTGAAAGTTCACAAATGCAATCACACAATAGACAAAGAAAGACAAACAGAAAATGTCTGAATATGTCTGATAGTGTGGGGTACACTGGTCAAAGCAAATCTAATCAATACCTTAACATATCCAGATGTTATGAGTATGATTCTGTCTGAGCTTAAGATGGACAAAATATACCAGCAATCGACATGACTTGTGTGCTTCAATTAATTGAAATTGAAGTGTAGTTCAGTGCGTTATGATCAATATGATCCCATATAGTGATCTTTCTCATACCAAAAATAGTGTCTGATTCTGTATTGCGATTTCATTTCATATCAAGAAAAGTACAAAAAGATTTTTGGTGTGTTTTAATATAAATTTTCAAAAAGCCAAAAAGATTTTGTTTCTGCTTTATTTTCGATCTGATCAACACGTGATACAAATCAATTTTCAAAATCATATCTTGGAGTCTCGAAGAGACATTTTGCGCCAAGATTATTTAAGTGTTAATGCAGGATGCTGTTGTGCAAGCTATCACAACTTCAAGTCTTCTGAAGCTGTTGATAAAGACCAGAGATATACTAGATATCATCAAGTATTCAAGATCAAGCTACGATTGAGTTGAGGAGGAGTTTGTTCGAAGATTCATTTCATTGGATAAACGGATTCTTTACTTGAGGGGGAGCTTGATTGAAGATACATATTTGATGATGTTGAGAAGAAAAGAGAAGTGATACTGCACACGACGAGGGGGAGTTTGTTGATACCTGAAATGTGCGTCGTGTGAAGTATCGAGCAAAGACCAAGTTCAAGCCAATATAGGGTTGGCCGAACTAGGTCCGAACCTGAAGTTCGGACCGGCCGAACCTGGGGTTCGGTGGAAGTTCGGCCGATCGGGTATATATATAGTTGTTTGAGTCTTTGTGTTTTGCAGTTCTGAGCGTGTGAGCAAATCTTAAGTGTGTGTTTCTGAGTGTGTAATCTCTGTGTCAATTCTCTGTGTTTACACTGGTTGTAATTGTTCGTGTTGATCAATAAAACAATCGGTTAATTACGTTTCGATGTCCGGATAGCTAGATTGAGTAGACGATCCGATGCTCACGCATTTTCACACGGATTGGAGATGGCTGACACGCGTAAGGCGGTAGTGAAAGGCAAGCTCCACGGTGATATGCTCGGTAGGCTCGACCTAAACTTGTGACCTCCAATGAAAGTGCAGTGAACTTAAAAGATATATATGTTTAGTTTCCCATCCCAAGTTGCATGGTTTAAAAGACTGAGTCCCGGCAAAAATGGGTTGAGAGTGGTAATTACCTAGTATTCACTCTCTCACACGCCATGATTATGCTATCTTAACTACACCACATAGCAAAAGAAAATGAAAAAGAAAGAAAAAAAAAGGAAAAGAAAAAGAAAATGAAAAAGAAAAGAGAATAAATAATCACTCAGTTGGTCTTCTTTGTGTGCTTAGCGGCCGACCTGATCACCGACTGATGGTTAATGAAATAAGTGGTAGTCATAACGGTGTTGCATGGTTCCTCAAGTTGGGGGTTTGTGAATCCTCAATAAACTCTGAGGTTGGGTAGGTTTTGCTGTGTACGCTTGGGTGTGGGGACAATTAAACATGATGGTAATGTTGTACTATATTAAAAATGACGCATTCGGTTGGGATTAAACGGGTTTGAGTTTAAAGCGGACAAACATACCGGCAATCACCTGGACTTGTTGAGTAACTGAAGCTGAAAAGGGTTCCTCAGTCAGATTCATACGGTTTGATCCCTTGTAAACTTTCTCATGTTTGATATTGGTAAGTATTTGTTTATTTTTATCTTTCATGTCTGAGTTATTAAGTTCTTTTTGGTGTGTTTTCGTCTTAGCCAGGTTGATTTGAGAAGTCAAAATGTGTTTTTCATGGGTTTTAATGCATGACAATATGCCCCCTACAGATCTTGCCAAATTTTTAGGGGAAGGAGTATGGGATAATAAGTATTATCCGAAGGGAACTCGAGGATGATACTTATTATCTAAAGGAAAAGACTTCCTCCGTCAGATCTTGACAAATTTTTAGGGGAAGGAGGGAGGATAATAAGTATTATCCGAAAAGACTTCCATAATACATAGTATCCGAAGGGAACTCGAGGATAATATGTATTATCTCAGGGAAGTCCTTAGCTGAGGGGAAGTTATCAGCTAAGGGGAAGTCTTTAGAGGTCTTGGGTTCAGGGGAAGTTTTATAGAAAACCCGTAATCTATATTAGGGTTTTTGGTTAAACTTATGTTAATTTGAATCAACTGAACAGATGATAATTAACTTCTAACCCAAAGACCAGTCATCAAATGCCTGGTGGTGTATATTTTTTGCTATGTGGTGTCAGACAGGTTGATGATAGAAAGATGTTGCTGCTGCTCAAAGTTAAAGAACCAGCCGGACAAGACTTCCATCTGGAAAAGCAACTGTTCAGGGGAAGTTGTTGGTGTCTTTACAAGTTTCCAAAAGCTTCAAAAGAGCGTCAAAGAAGATGTTCACATGTTTAGGGGAAGCTGAAGATTTCAAGTCAATCTTTGAAAAAGAAAATGATACAGAGAGCAGTCAGAGTTCATGAAGTTTGAAGTTCAACAATCAAGGTCTTCACAGTTAGAGGTTTTTCAAAATTTAACCTCTAATTGTTTTGAAGATTCAAGACAGTTACCGAAGATTCAGCAAGAACCAATTCTTTCAAGAGAAGCAAGTCAATGAGAATCCTCCTCTCATTAACTTGTTCATTTCAAGAAGTTCAAGCTGATGCTGATCAAGAGGAAGTCCCATTGAAGATTTCTGCGGAAAGAATCTTCATCAGCATCTATGCAGCCACTCAAGAAGAAGAATTTCAAAGATCGAAGACATTTAATATCACAAGCCTAGGGGAAGATTGTAGAGGCTAGATTATAAGGCTTGTAATATTAAACATGTTGGGCTGGGCTTAGAGGGTTTCATTAGAATCATAGGATAGTTTGCTAGTGTATTTAGGCTAGTTTATGATTGGGCTTGGGTTTACTATTGGGTTTATGATCCAAAAGGGGCCCAATAGTAAACCCAATGGTGGTCTATATATAGACCACTTGACCTCCTCATTTGGGGGCTTGAGTTTACAATTCAGAGAGGAGGAGCCAAGGTGTTTACGATCCAAGGTGATTACGATCGTAAACCCGAGAGGAGAGTGTTTACGATTACTGTTTTGTACCCGATAAGGTTTCTTGTGTGCAAAGATCTAGTTTTTATCGTTTGAATCATCGTATTCATTTGTTCTCTTCTACTTTCTTCTTGAATCAATCACCTACGAGGATTCCGCACTCGTTTGTGATAGAAATATCGTGTGTTTTGGGAGATTTCTGGACCTACAATCACCGAATTGAAATCCCAAGGGCAAGTCCTCAAAACTATTTTTGTATATTTCTTTCAATATTGTTTTAGAAAATCGAAATCGAAAACTCCTCCCTTACAAATTGAACTAAGAAAACGTTTATGGCAGAGCTATGTTCATTTGAACTCAAACATGATGTTTATATGGATCTTCAGTTCGTGACCACCAACCACAAGTTCGGCTTCACTTCGGATCTTGTTCGGATGCAGTTCGGACCTTCGATGATCTTCAGATTGTTGATTGTTATCTCACATATCTCATATATGTGAGAAATTATAAAACATACCAAGTCCCTCAACTATAAGTGAAACACACTTTATACCCTCACACTTGATTTAACTATTCTAACCTAGTCAACAAACGATACTAACATGCCTAACTGATAAACACACGTCACACATATTTTGCACCAACAAAGCCAACAATCTGATGCAACAACCTAGGGGGAGATTGTAGGATCAAAATTTACGTTGTTACATAAGATTATAGGTGAAAGTTCAAATACAAAGGGTTTTTTTCCGTGCGAAGCGTGCGAAGGAAGGGAAGGCCGACGCATGGCGTTTTCTTTCTGGACGCGGAGGGGCATTTTTGTCAATTTAAAGTTTTTAATTAAAATATACGGAGATTACATCACAACGTTTTTTCATGCGGTTGTGTGATTTGTTGTAAGGTGTATATATCGAGTTTCTTTATGCGTCAAAATAAAAAAAAACACGCGTGATTATAGAGAGTCAATTAATTATTTTTTTAACTTATGTTCATATTTATTTTCTTTTGTAAGAGTTTTTTTGTTTGCGTTTTATTTTAATAATTGTGTAATTTTATTTTTGTTGTTTTTTTTTGTTTTTATTGTTTTACGTGAATATATTTTTTTGTGTTTTAATTATATGCCGTTGCGTGGTTTGTTGTCACCTTAATTTTATGAGTTACTTCTTGCGAGAAATTACAAGTAAAATGCGTGATAATAGAATCTCAAAATTTCCGAACATATGTTCATGTATTTTCAGCTGGTGTCATACACAATTATAGTGTGCGCAATAATGCTGTATTTTATTGTTACACTTGCCTATTTTTTGAAGTTGATTTTGTTTTTTTGCAGAATCATTGATAAAGGTTAAGTAGTTTTGTTATAGTTTTTACTAGAGTTTTATGTGATTGCGTGATTTATTTTAATATCTGCTTTATTTTATCGTTTGCGTGATTAATTGTAGTTTGCGTAATTACTAAGTTCTAATTGTTTTTTTATATTACTGGTTAGTTTTTTTTAATAATCATTTTATATGTGTTTTTTATTTTTAATAATTTGCATAAATTAAAGTAAACATAAACCAACATAAATGAATAATAAAATGAAGAAAAATACAAAAATTAGTATTATTATTATTTGATAACAGGGTTACATCCTCTACTGATAGGCTTGTAAAAAATACTTTTTTAACTCAAGAGAGACACTCATAGCCTTAAGTATTTTGTTTATTGTTTCCATCTGCTCCATATCCGTTTTGTCCTGGTCTATTATGAACAAACGGACAATATCTTGAAGTGAATTCTTTGGCAGACTACTTATCTTCTGTGCGTTTTCTTCTCTGGCTTGTGTGGTTTCTTGGAGGCTTTCGAAACTTTGTTCGAGGACGCCTATCAGCAGTTTCTCCTTGTTGTACTCCAGCATTATTTGCCGAGTTAGTTTCTCCTTGAGAGTGTTGTTGTTGGCTTATGTGGTGTTGGAGGAAGATGAAGACATTTTTTCGCTTATCTTTGTTTTTGTGATTTGATGTGTAATTTAATGAGCTGTGTTTGCGTGATTTCAAAATGCAATCGAGTGCCTAGTTTTATAGACGGTGGATGATGAGATTCGCGTGGTATTAAATGCGTCACCTGCATTTTTATTTATTACCGTATTAATGAGGACGGGTGGGGGAGGTGAAATGGAAGCGATTTTAACTTTTTTTTTTATCCGACATTTCATTTTCCCTCCATTTTTATGTTTCTGTATATATATATATATATATATATATATATATTGTCTTTCTTCATGCACATTCCTTACTCGACGCACAAAGTCCTCAAATCCCCCATATATCCCATACCTAAATTCATTCTTCTCATCCTTTTAACATAAAAAAAATGGCGTCTTCTTCATCTAACCCTAACTCTGCGTCTAAAAACGCAGTCATGCAAATTGTTGAACAAATGCATACGAAAGAATCAAAGGATGATCGCATAATGTGTATTTCTTTCGCCATGATTAAGGGTCTTACTGTCAACAGCATCCAAGGTCACATCAGGATGCTTCAGGAGCTTGTGGATGAGCCAGAGTTCGCGATGAAAGAGGCTGCTGCTGAGTATATTACTCAGTAGCTGGAGCTGAAGGAGGAGATGCATACCCTCCTTAGTGGTGTTGTCGACAACACCATTAAGAAGGGTAAGGACAGGGTGGAGGCTGCTGAAATATTTAAGAAGATTTAGGCACCCATTTTTTTGGGGTTTTTTTTTAATGTTTTTATGATGTTTTTTGATCTTTTCCACTTGTAAATTTTTATAAATATTAATATATGGCACTGTTTTCTTTTTAATCTATTTATATGCTTTTGAATTATATTGTTTGCGTTATTTTATTTTAACATCATGCGTTGTTTTATTAAGTGTGAAATCAGGTGGTTTTTGTGAGTTTTCTGGAGTGTATGCGTGATTTTTAGAACAACGTGCGTGATTTTTTTAAATATAATGCGTGAATTTTTAAGTATCTTAGGCTATTAATGCGTGATTTTTTAATAGGTGCGATTATGTTCTGTGTGTTTGCGTTATTTTTATTAACAACATGCGTGTTTTAAGTGTAAGACAGGTAGGGGTATGTTTTTGTGAGTTTTTAGAGTGTATGCGTTATTTTCATATCAAATATGCGTTATTTTTATCTATAAAACGTAAGTGTGCGTTATTTATTGGAATACATGCGTTTTTTTATTAAGTGTAAGACATTTTTAGTTAGCTTTGTGTTTTTGTGAGTTTTTAAAAGTGTATGCGTGATTTTTATTTCAAGTATGCATTATTTGTTTAAAGGTTGAAGGTTTGCGTTGTTTTTTTGTGTTGATACGTAAATATTTTTTGCGTATGCGTGTTTTCATTTAATGTTGAAAAGACTTTAATACCCTTTTTAATGAATCCGTGTTCTTTTTTTAAATTAATTAAGCGTGTTTTATTTTAGCACCGTCAGATCAAAAAAAGCCCGCACATGATCGGCGGAGATCCCTTCGCACACTTCGCATGGAAAACGTCATTTGTACAATAACTTTCCCCTAAGATTATATTGTCATATTTTGTTTGTTTGTAAAACTGCGAAATAGTGTAGACATTTCGCAGAACTAATCTGCGACATGTATCATTAAAGTTCTTCGAAATGTCCATAATGTGCGAAAAGTGTGTAGACTTATTCGCACATTATGTTTATAAATAGGATAGATCAAGTTTGTTTCTGCAACCAATTGTGAGTGTAATAGCGAAGCTCTGTCCAATTCACGGCACGAGCTGGGTCTTTTGTAATCGGCGTTTCAATTCAATCAATCAAAGACTTTATTATACAATTCGTGTGATTCTCTCGTGTTCTTTAAGTCAATTATCTATTACGATATCTATTTTCATCAATGTCGATTTGCTTGAACTGAGTTTCAGCTCCTGTGTGATCGATCAAACCTCCAATTAAATGCAAAAGATCGGATAAACGGATTTACAAAACATGTCAATACAACTTGCATAAATAATATTAATAATAATAATAATTAATATTATTATATTGTTTTGTAAAATATAATATATTTTATGGCCGGGAAGTGAACTCTAGCAATTTGGACAACCATATTACGTCGAGTTTGATTAAGACAGGTATTGCTTAATCAACCACGTATGGAGATCACATATCCTGACAAAATGAACATCGATAGCTACACTTTATCTTGAACTCCTTTTGGTCCCAATGCTTTGATTATATATTGTTGTTTCTAATTTACAAACTATATATCTGTTAAAGCAAAACACCGCAAATGTTTTACAGGTATAATCACTAGACTACTAGAGGATTATAATAAATAAATAAATATTAAAAACTAATAGACACCTAAGTTTCTCATTGAAGTTTTAATAGACTAGATCGTCCTAACCTAATTTCTAGTAATCTAGAGTCTAGGCACAAATAAAACAAAGTGAGCCATTACTTTGTTAGGTTTAGTTACTAGCTAATATGTAGACACGGATTGAACGAACCTAGATAATGTTGGGTGTAGAGGTTTTAACTGATCTAATTATACTATATCAAATTAGTATTTCGAATTGTAAAAATGAACAAGAAATCTAGAGATTCTCTTATTGATCAAGGAATTACAGGGAATACAAAAAATGAAAAGGGAAAAAGTTACTATTCAACTAACTAAGCTGCTTATTTAACAACTAACAAACATTAACGACTATTTTAATATTTACATCCAGCTCCCTCCTACTTTCATATCTTCAGCATATTTAGACCTCCGAGAAACATGTAAGAGAAATTACATTTCAGTCCCTGTAGAATGTTGGAATTATCATCTTTTATTACTAACTTTGTTAACAGCAAGTTAACACCAACATTCTCCCCCCTAATTCCAAATTCTTGTTCAAGGAAACAATTTACTCATATCCAACTAAAGTTGAGCAAACATTAGCACTGCATACCAGTGACCCATTGGGTTTGTGTATACTAGTGTGTTTAACCCATCTTCAATTGAATTACTATATTGCACCTTTTAAATCTCATAATCTTCAATTCCAAGCAACTGCCTCATTTAAGCAAACTTAAGTCTAGGCAAGGCTTTAGTCATGATATCAGCCTTTTGCTGATCTGATTCAACATATTCAACCTTGATGATCCCAGCTTCAATACATTCCCTTATATACTGAAATCTCAAGTAAATATGCTTTGACCTTCCATGAAAAACTGGATTTTTCATTAATGCTATTGCTTATTTGTTATCCACAAATAGCACAACCTTATCCGGTTCTTCTCCTTTAATTTCTTTTATCAAGCCTGTTAACCAGACAGCTTGACAAACATCACTTGTTGATGACATAAACTCTGCCTCACAACTAGACAAGGCAACAGTCTTTTGCTTTTGAGAGTACCATGAAATTATTGAGTCATTGTAGTAAAATACATTTCCTGCAGTAGTTTTTCCATCATAAGTATCCATAACATGATTACTATCACTAAAACCAACTAAAGTTCCATTTATTCCTTTCTTATATAGCAGCCCATGACTCAATGTTATTTTAACATATCTGATGATGTGTTTAACTGCCTTCAAATGAGCTTCCTTTGGTTTCTGCATAAACCTGCATACAATACCAACAACATAGCATATATCATGTCTAGTTTGAGTGAGGTACCTTAATGAGCCAACTAGCTTTCTAAAGTGAGTTGCATCCACATCCTCTCCACCCTCTTCCTTGTGCAATCTCCGTCCAGGTTCCATAGGTTTCTTAGTCTCATTACACTCCTCTAAACCTGCTAATTTGACAATCTTTCTTGCATAGGCTGATTGTTTTAAGTATATGCCATCCTCCCTTTGAATAACTTCTATGCCCAAGTAGTAGTTTAACAATCCTAAATCTGTCATTTCAAATTTCTCTTGCATTTGTGCTTTGAACTTGTTGACTTCTCCTTGATTACTTCCTGTAACTAATAAGTCATCAACATAAACTCCTACAATTAGAACTGTTCCACCTTGTCTCCTGGTATATACAATAGGTTCATGTTTACACCTTTCAAAATTCAATTTCTTGAGAACTTCATCCAATTTAGTATTCCAAGCTCTTGGAGCTTGCTTTATCCATTTAGAGCCTTAATTAACCTATAAGCCTTATGTTCAACTCCCTTTCTTTCAAACCCTTCAGGCTGTTCTACAAACACTATTTCTTTGAGTTCAGCATGCAGAAATGTTGCTTTAACATCCAAATGAAACACCTTCCAGTCCAATCTGGCAGCATATGCCAAGATCAATCTAATTGTCTCTATTCTAGCAACTGGTGCAAAAGCTTCTTCATAGTCAATTCCATACTGTTGTACATAACCTTTTGCCACCAGCCTTGCTTTATACTTAGTAATATTACCTTGAGCATCCTTCTTTATTTTGAACAACCATTTCAAGCCTATTGGCTAGCAGCATGTTTTGTTTCTTTCTATGGCTTTGATCTCTCCTTTCATAGCTTCCTTCCACTCAGCTATCTTGCTTGCTTCAGTGTAATTATGTGGTTCAGCTTCCTGAGTAAGGAGTAATTCAATCAGGTCTAACTGCTCTTGTCTTTGTTTCCCAAGTCTAACCCTGTTATCAAGAACATAGTCTTGCAACCTAGAAGGCATGTTGGTCAATCTACCTGACCTTCTAGTGTTCATACCTGGACTATTACTTGTTCCCGCAGTTCTGCTAGTTCCCACATGTTCTGGTTCCTGCATAGTACTATCTTCTGCTCCTTGAATAAGTTCTTGACTTTGAGTAACCTCAGCTTCATCATCAATATCTTTATACTCACCTTCACTTTCTGGACCTTTTAATATATTCATGCCACTCCAACTAAATGAAGTTCCTTGTTCATTTTTAGAAGAATTTGTCCATTCCCATTGCTTTCTTTCATCAAAATGGACATCCCTGCTCACCACAACCCTTCTTTTGAGAGCATCGTACATCCTGTGAGCTTTAGTCCCTTCTTGATTAGCCAGGTAAACCATGGGATTACTTCTATTATCCAACTTCTTTAAGCCAGGTTGGGTATCTTTTACATGACCTATACATCCAAACACCCTAAGATGTTCTATTTAGGTTTCTTCCCTTTTAAAGGCTGATATGGTGTCATGTTTTGTAAGGATTTTGTAGGAATTCTATTCAATAGATATACTGAATGTCTCACACCCTCCCCCCAGAACTCATATGGAACATTCATTGCCTTAAGAATGCTCCTTGTCATGTCCTTAATTGTTCTATTCCTCCTTTCCACAGCCCCATTTTGTTGTGGTGAATTGGGAGCAGTCAACATTCTTGTTATACCCTGCAGTTCACAGTATGAATTAAACTCATTTAAGGTGAATTCTCCTCCCCTATCAGATCTTAGACTCTTTACTTTCTTACCATAGATACCTTCTACTAAGCCTTTGAATTTTACAAATGATTCAAAAGCCTGGTCTTTGTTTTTCAAGAAGTATACCCACATGTATCTTGAGAAGTCATCAACTAATAGCATGAAGCACCTATTCCCACTATCTGTCTTAGGTTCTATGGGACCACATAGATCCATTGACACCATTTCTAGTGGTTCTTTAGACCTGTAGACTGATTCCTTTGGAAAGGAATTCCCGGTTTGCTTTCCTGCAAGACAAGCTTCACAAATCTATGAAGACTGTTGAATCTCAGGGAGCCCAATGACCATCCTGCAATTAGCCATTTGTTCTAATGTCCTAAAATTAACATGGCCTGGTCTCCCATGCCATAACCAAGACTAATCATCTATTTTATTCATAAATCACACTGCTACTCCTGTTCTTAAACTTACCTTGTATAGCCTATTTACTGACCTCTTTACTTTCATCAAAAGAGATCCATTTCTATCATAAAGCCACAAAGTATCTCCTCTCATGCTAACTTCACACCCATTCTCAGTGATTTGTCCTAAACTTATGATATTACTTTTCAAATAAGGTATGTAATACACATTAGTTAACACCCTTTGTTCATGTGTTTTCCCTTCAAGAATCACTGAACCCCTCCCTTATATTTTGACCTTAGATCCATCACCAAAAGTAACATTACCTTCTACATTTCTGTCAATTGTAGAAAATTAAGTAATATTACCTGTCATATGGTTTGATGCACCATTGTCCAAATACCAAGTTTCTTCAATTCCTTCTTCATTGAGAAACTTCTCAGGGTTAACCTTTGACTCATTTAGAAACACCACCTTTTTATCACTTTCTTGTTTAGATACCATAAGTAGAACAGGTTCCTCTTCTCCGTACTGAATTAGATGAGATTCTTGATCTTTACTATTGAGTTTCCCACACTCACTTGCATAAGGACCATATTTATCACACTTAAAACATTTTATTTTGACTTATCCTTTTTAGTCTTTTAAACACCCTGCCTATCCAATCTACTCTTGCCAGTTCCATCCTTCTAATTGTATGCAGATCTGTTGACTTCATCACTACCCTTTCTTGACTTTCCTTTCTCCCATTTTCCCTTTACTTTGGACTCTTTTACCTTTTCTTGCCATTCTGAATAAGACAACAACAATTGTTCATCTTTAGATGTTGTAGCCTTAACCCTCATTCTTGTTCTTTCTTCAAATGCCTTGAGTCTTCCTATGATTTCTTGATATAGAGCAGTGTCTAAATCTACAAATTGCTCAATTGATGCTACGATATGAACAAACTTCTCAGTTGCAGAATCAAGAAGTTTCCTTACTAACAAAGATTCTTCAATAGGATCACCAAGATTTGAAGACTTGGTAGCAATGGCACTTAATTTACCTGCAAATTCATCTACAGTTTCATTGTCCTTCATCTTTAATGCCTCATATTCTCTTTTCAAAGTCTGTAGCCTTGCTTTCTTCACTCTGTCCACCCATACATGCCTTGTTCGTATGGAATTCCAAATATCTTTGGCAGATTCCAAGCTAGCAACCTGTATTATTAGGTCTTCAGGCATCGATTGAAATAGATAGGCTATAGCTGCACTATTCTTCTTGGCATCAACAGTAGCCCTTGTTCCGGTTAAACAACCTCCCACAAACCATGAACATTGAAGATTGCCTTCATCTTGATCACCCATATTACGTAATTTGTTAGATTCAACATTGGAGATTGAAGAGGAATGGTGGTATAGTTTTCTCTCGGCCGATTGTGTCACACCCCCAATTTCCACTAACGGAGTATGACCGTGTGGGGTGTGAACCAGACCAGGATCCAAGTCTTTAGTTACAACCAAGCCATAGTTAAAGGGTAAACCAGTCATGTATTACATTTAATAAATCAGAGTTTACATTTCACAAAATCAGCGAAAGCATTAAAAGTTTACAAGGTTGTTGTTAAGTAAAAGTGATTACTAAAGTATCTGAAATACAATGTCCAACAAGGGTTTTTCAAAAGACAAGTATTGCCAACGCCCGTGCCATCCATGATCCTCCAAGCAACCTGAAAAGTAATCAACGATCAAGTGTCAGCTAAAAGGCTGGTGAGTTCACTAAAACAGTCTACACAACACCATGTAGACCAAAATGCATACGAATAGTAAGGAAATAATTTGTAACCTAGTAATGCAAGTATTATCCGTATCAATAGGTAGCTAGCCTATGCTTATGCTCACCTGAACGTTCGAAACCAAAGTTGACGAATGTATCATAGGCATAACCTATGTAGTTGCCTTCCCCGTGTCTTTCCCGATCACGGCAGTCCTAGGCTAATATTGGTCTCAGTCCGACCGCCAGTCGGGAGGGTGCATCCTGTGCACCGCTGAGCGGGGGTGTCAATCCCCAGTAGTACTACTCAACATTACCTCGCTATTCTATATTAATGGTCCGATAAGTAAGGACTTTTGATATTAAAAGCAATTCAGTGAAACATGTGAGATATGTGGGATAACTACTCAAGTAAAGAAATACCTTTACCGTGTGTTGCCATCCCTTACCGGATGCAACAAAAATAGTAAGTGAAACTCACCTTAGGGTGCACTGGTACGCGGCACTTGGTTCTACAGGTTGGTCAAGATCGACCTAATTTGGTAAATATGACCTAACCGGATTAGACATTGTCACTAAGACTAAAAATCACACATAAGCACCTAAACATGTTTCATGCATTCATACAAGCCATACAATCCACATAGAAGTCCCAACTCGGGAGAAAATCATGAAATTGCAACTTAAGTCAAAGTTGGCCTAGAAAAGTCAAACATCAAGCACCTATCTAGTGACATAGCTAAAATCCACAATACTTGGAATTAACTCTTTAAATTTTACAGGCTTATACTACATATCAAATAGAACTTGTAGCAAAAAGAATCAAGTAAAAAGGTTAAGAAATGAGAAAGTTATGCACGTCGGAAGTTAGCATTTTCAGCACTTTGTAAAATAGTCGAAGTAAACTTAAAATTTGCATAACTTATTCAAAACTTAGAATTTTTGTACCAAACCTTCCAGATCATACACTTAATATAGAAACATCATTTACCAATAGCAAACTCGTCAATAAAACAAGATTAGCATGCTCAACCAAATTTAAAAGTCTACTTTTCACTGAAAAAGACAGCTTTGAGTACCCAACTTGCAGCAGTGTTTTGAGTGACCAAACGAAGGTTTTAGAAAGTGTGCGAGTAGCCGTTGTAAAGCTAAGACATAATACTTTACTAGAGAAAAAGAATCAATCAGTTTCGATCAAAATTGAGTAAGTTATGACTGCTGCAAGTTGACCCAAAATTCTGGTCAAAGCTGTTAGAAATTTGGTGTTTGCAAAAGTTATGGTTTTTGAGTTTTAGCATACAATTGATCATTCAACATCTACAAACAAGTTCATAATCATATTAACATGTAATTTCTGTCCTAAACACGTTCATATCAAAGTCATACCAAGATCATAGCAAAATGTGAACATGTAACTAGCATACAAGAGCATAAACACCCAAATTTCATAACCAACACCCAATATTCATACATGAACCCACATAGCAGATTTTGAACTCAAATTCCAGCCCTAAACCCAAACTCAAATCTGTCCCAATTTAACATATAGCATATCTCAACCTAAAACATGAAATATGAGCATAATAGCTCACCATTTAGCATGTAAACACCGAAAAACACACATGCAACCACAAATTCGGATTCTCAAAAAGTTAGGGCTTACTAGATTTGGAGAAAAATCGCAGGGAGGAAGAGAGGGGAGGAAGAAGAAGCTTGCGTGAGTGTTCTTGGAGCTTGTAGAAGCTTGAAACCACCTCCTTGAAGCTCGATTTCTTAAAATTTCGCAAGTGTGTGTATGTGTGTGTTTTTTTTGTGTCGTGAAGAATGAGAGAGGAGGAGATGATGAAGATGAATGCGTGAAATGAGGGAGAGGGGAAAGGAAATGCAGATTTCTCTTAAGTCCTATTTACATATTTGGTCCCTCAACTTTGTTTTTAAAACATACAAGACATAGAACTCATTTTAAGTGGGTTTTTGACTAAAAGTTGTAAAGTAAAATTTCTAAAAATGTTTCTAAGTGTTTTTAAGTCATTTAACATGTAAGATTTTAGTCGGGTTATATAAGTTTATCATTTATACATAAAAATCCAAATTTACCCACAAAACCCGGTTTTGCATAAAAATGCAAATTTTCATAATTAACACTTCACGAAATGAGTTCACGAAACAAGTTACTAGCATCAATTAGCAAATAAACATGAACAAACATATAATCATTCAAATAACGGGTCTCGGGTTCGCTAACGGAACTAACGAAACTAACGGAAAAAGTTAACGGAGTTAACTTGGGAAGTTGCAGTTGTTACAGCCTCCCCATGTTAAGAAATTTTCGTCCCGAAAATTCGCCTAAGTGCTAAACGTTTCACAGATCATTACGAGAGAATTCGAAGGGAGTGATGGACGGTACACGATTAAAAGGTATCGAACGAACATTTCACATGAGCGTATAAAGAATGATTTCCTACAACAAACGTTTCCATGAATGAGTTGAATCGTATCGCATGGTTAGGTTTAGCAAATGTGACGGCGACGCCACGTCCGAGATTGAAACATTTAATATGACGAAGTGACCATATGTCCGAGTAGTCTTCAGCTATAGTATCCAATAAGATAACAGAAGGTATTGTGCCAAATGACACGGTGGGGGCAAGAAGTGTTGCTAAAAGGTTCGAACGTTAACGTATCTAAAGAGTGGGTATGCATCCCTGAATTTGGCTAAGATCGGGTGGCTCTTACAGTTCGCAGGAAAGGTATAGGAAGATGACGTTGCAAGGTATCGTAGTACCAATAGCATAGCGAGTGAGCGCGGAAATCTCATAAGGAAGTGCTCCGCTTTACCAAAGCGGTGACAATTTTAGGCATACGCGAGGTTAACAAGTCGGGGTATGTCAATAATGTAATAACTAGAGGACTAAATGAAATATTTCATTAATTTACATGGTGAACCAAGACGAGTACGGATCTGGGACGAGTAAACGTTGATAAGGGTCCTTGAGAAGTCACGGGGTTGCTCCAAGGAACATGTGATTTGTCTTTTATAATACAAAACTTGAGTTGTTAAAACGTTGTTGTTCATTTAGGTCGTAATCTACATTTGACCCTTAGTAGAAAATTTATATCAGGATGTCCCCTCTCAATTTAGAGGGTTGGAAAACAATAAGTTTTATATGGTTAAATTGTGTATGTCCCCTCTAGTGAAAATATGTGTGAGGGTCATGCGAAATTTCAACGGAAGTAACATAAATTTTGCTTTATTGTGGGCACTATCCCACTAAATGAAGTTTCTCAAAATAGGGTTTTTGTCTTATGATTTCAAGGTAAATCTGTGGTTCAGCACTGATCCCACCTTCCACATGCCGATAGTGCTTATGTATAGGGTGTACCGCAGCTAACCCACCACACTATCAGCACGTTGAGAGTGTACCAGTTTCCTTGCCATTCCTGGCTAATTGACATATCCTGTTAGATAATATGCTTGAAAATAAGGTTCCTTATGTCGTTCCCCGGTGCTTTTGAGTTTGAATTGGGAGAGAAAGATTTGAAACCATGCAATCGTGTGAGAAATTTTGAATTTTGCAACAAAAAGGTTTTCGGTGATGGGGTCTTTGTCTATGGTGCGGATTATCAAGAGTTTAGCGGACGCAACGCGAATACAATTTAAGTTTCTGAAAGGGATTCAAGAGATAGGGTAGTCCTTCACGTTGAGGCTTAAAAAATGAGGTTCGCCAACATGGGATATGTCGTTACTCGTATACTCTTCGGTAAAGATCCAAAATAAGAGTGACGTTCTAATGAATGAAAGGTTCTCTGTAGAAGCATAAATAATATCAAGTATGGGAATACAGACTCAGGATGAAAGGCGAGGTAGCTTGTGTAGGGTAGTGGCAACTGCACATTTTGAAGAGAGTCGTCCGACACAATTGACGCTGGTCTGGAGAAAAACAATTTGGGTTGACCGATGTCAATGTGATTGTGTCGACAGTGGCATCATACAGAAAATAGAACACCAGTTTACATTGGCCCTCGTGAGTAAGTAGAAGTGAAAACGGGTAGTAAGAGTGTGTTTCCGAAATACCAAGTGCTGACGAATTCAAATACTACCTGGCTTTCCATGAGTGTATATACGAGTTGTAGCTAAGGTTTCGCGAGGTTTACTGCGTGTCGAAAAGCCGCCTTGCATGTAAGATGTAAAAATATCAGGTACTTGGGTCGCTTTCAGTGATCCTCGGGTAGTTCGCCGCATATACAGTAAATTCAAACGTGTCTTCGTCAAATCTGGAGTCAATCTACTTCCTGACGCGTGTTATCGAGGGTTCGAGTCAATCGTTTGGTTCAGTCACCATTAGTTATGAAACAGGGGTTACCGATGAAAGTTTTTCTAGAGAGGGAGGAATGAGGACAATGGGTATCAATGTATGGTGTTGTGGAGCTTTCCTAGCATACCGCTGCTTACTGCTGGCCGTCACTGATTGTCGTACGAGAGCTTCTGACAAAGGAGTGCATGAAAAAGTCATTGATGGGGTTAACTAGCCGTGATGGCTCAAGGCTTGAGGACCTTTCAAGTCACACTAGATAAAAAGAGTAGAAGGTTCCTTGGTAGTTAAGTTCACAAACGAATCGAATTTTTGAAGATAAAGCAGATCGTACGGGTTCGAGAAGTAACCTACATCGCTCCGTTGGGTGAAACTGTATTTGTAGTGAGGTATAAAGTGCTTAAAAATCGTGAGGAGATTACTAGTCAAGAGGGGAGAACTTCACAAGATTTTCCTGCCGAAAGGTTGGTTCCAAAGGTTGAGGTGGAATTGTCCATCGAAGAGGTCCGGGTTTCCATCAGATTAGAGTTTATGGAGTTGTTGTACAATCGAGAGAGAGCTTGAAAGAGAGTTATAGCAATTAACGTTGTAGGGGTAGAGTTAGGATTGCGGATAAATTTGAATCAGTGAAGAGTTTAACCACGGCTTGCTCGCAGCGATGGGAGATCTTATCGTCGGATGGTGTGAGTGATGGGATGTCTTATCATGGTTTTCATTTGCACAAGCAATTTAAAGGATTTCGATAGGCTGGCAATCATATATAGGAGAAATGAGAATAGGTGCGATAGCGAAATGAATATAGTTGAGAACCATAAGCTTGAAAATTGAGGTCACGAGAGTTTTGAAATGAAAGATCGCGCTCCTCATAACTGATGGTTTGCCGAGTAGGATTTCCCCAGGGCTTCCATACGCAGTAAATTACATTTACGTGTGCACCCGTAACGGTAATTTACCTTGTATGGTCACGCTGGTTCCTCTTACTTTAGCTACCAGGTTCGGTGGCGTAGTATGTGGTTTCCAAGGGGGGTAAAGTATCAAGAATGTGGTTATTAAATCAAAGGTAACTGACTGAGATTTGCCAAGGAGGCAAGTTTTGAGAATAACAACTGATCTAACTTAAAGTTTATCATAGGTACGATTTGGTAAGAAAGTGGTTCTGTAGGAGTATGGACAGGGCATGCTACAATGCCCCTAACTTAACCTAATGATATAGAGTAGTTATTGACCGACTCGATCACGTATCCATTATGCGCGCACATGTTTATATATATATATATATATATATATATATATATATATATATATATATATAAAGAGAATATCATGTTATTCTTAGTCATCACATGCCTGATTTCATTTATGCTATTAAAGTCACCTTCACACTGAATTATCACACAATAGCTATGCAATTTAAAATGTGAGGTCTAAACTGACCAAGGAAAAAGGGTGTCAACATCTTAGGGTAACAAATGCAGTTATAAGTATCTTATGAGAAATCATCTGATTCTATACAGTGCTGCCCTACACAAGGCTAAACAGTGTTCTTTACTAACGCACTACGATAAAGGTACTCTCGGTGTGGGTGTTAATGGGTGTCCTACCCGAATAGGATCTACTACGGTTCCTATTTGTGTTATAAGAGAGTATAATCAGTTAAGCTAGGGATATGTTGGATCATTGTCTTAGAGTCTAGATTACCATGATCTAGGGCTAAAAGTATACCTACCAAGGTTGTTAAGAATAAAAATGTTGTTAAGGGTTAAACAAGTCCTTAAAGATATCGACATCCTAAACAATGGATTCTTACCCTATTCGTGAAGCTAGTGTATAACTACAAGCACTTACGATTAATCATTCAAGTTTTGCTGATGTAACCAAGTAAAAGATGGTGAATACATGCTTAAAAGGGAATCCTCTCTGATTGCATCCTAGGTGGGTCTTACCCCATTAGGGTTCTTGATGGTCCTGTATACACTACACAGAGGGCAATGTACATTCTAACATGTGGTACAAACAATTACTACACCAATTTGTAAATTCTTCCAAGTGTTCCATTGAAGTTCGCTAAGCACAAATTAAGTTCGCTAAAATCTGCTGAAGTTCGCTAAGAACAACTTAAGTCCGCTAAGCACCATTCAAGTTCGCTAAGAATGGGATGAAGTTCGCTAACCACTTAACAAGTTCGCTAAAGGCATAACAAGTCCGCTAAGAAGAGAGGAAGTCCGCTAAGGCCTCATCAAGTCCGCTAAGAAGCCAACAAGTTCGCTAAGGGCAACAAGTTCTCTAAGGGCATCAAGTTCGCTAAGGGCAACAAGTTCGCTAAGAAGGATTTAAGTTCGCTAGGAACAACATCAAGTCCGCTAAGCACATGGACCAAGTACGCTAACATCAAGTCCGCTAGGAACAATTCTAGTCCGCTAAGAGCAATGTGAAGTTCCCTAAGAAGGAATGTAACAAGTACGCTAAGCTTTGTACTTAGAAGAATTTTTCTAACTCAGAAATTTCTAAGCCTCGGGAAAGAAAAATTCCTACCCAAAATTCCAATCCCTATACTGACACATGACAGGACTTCTAAATAAGGATCATCTTCGGCACACAGGGCAATACTTTTGGGAGTTAGGTTGTAACCAAATTTTTCAAAAACAGTTACAGTTCAGAAATTTTACTTTTAAAATGTTCTGGTTCGCTGTAACCAATGGCTCTGATACCAATCTGCACACCCCCAATTTCCACTAACGGAGTATGACCGTGTGGGGTGTGAACCAGACCAGGATCCAAGTCTTTAGTTACAACCAAGCCATAGTTAAAGGGTAAACCAGTCATGTATTACATTTAATAAATCAGAGTTTACATTTCACAAAATCAGCGAAAGCATTAAAAGTTTACAAGGTTGTTGTTAAGTAAAAGTGATTACTAAAGTATCTGAAATACAATGTCCAACAAGGGTTTTTCAAAAGACAAGTATTGCCAACGCCCGTGCCATCCATGATCCTCCAAGCAACCTGAAAAGTAATCAACGATCAAGTGTCAGCTAAAAGGCTGGTGAGTTCACTAAAACAGTCTACACAACACCATGTAGACCAAAATGCATACGAATAGTAAGGAAATAATTCGTAACCTAGTAATGCAAGTATTATCCGTATCAATAGGTAGCTAGCCTATGCTTATGCTCACCTGAACGTTCGAAACCAAAGTTGACGAATGTATCATAGGCATAACCTATGTAGTTGCCTTCCCCGTGTCTTTCCCGATCACGGCAGTCCTAGGCTAATATTGGTCTCAGTCCGACCGCCAGTCGGGAGGGTGCATCCTGTGCACCGCTGAGCGGGGGTGTCAATCCCCAGTAGTACTACTCAACATTACCTCGCTATTCTATATTAATGGTCCGATAAGTAAGGACTTTTGATATTAAAAGCAATTCAGTGAAACATGTGAGATATGTGGGATAACTACTCAAGTAAAGAAATACCTTTACCGTGTGTTGCCATCCCTTACCGGATGCAACAAAAATAGTAAGTGAAACTCACCTTAGGGTGCACTGGTACGCGGCACTTGGTTCTACAGGTTGGTCAAGATCGACCTAATTTGGTAAATATGACCTAACCGGATTAGACATTGTCACTAAGACTAAAAATCACACATAAGCACCTAAACATGTTTCATGCATTCATACAAGCCATACAATCCACATAGAAGTCCCAACTCGGGAGAAAATCATGAAATTGC
>JBCNJP010000013.1:92095-135185 GCA_039602395.1 Deinandra increscens subsp. villosa
TAAGGACCAAGATTTGTGGCTTGTGTATTAAATGATTATTTGGCGGACTATTTTGAAGGCCTATGTGTCAGAATAGGTGAAAAATAGTTAGGTTATCATTATATTAAGTCACTGGGCTTGTTTAGATACGTTTGGGCTTAGTTTAGTTGAGTTTAGATGGGTTTTTATGGGCCTTAATGGTCAAATACGGGAATTATGAGGAGATTAGGGTTTCTAGGTTAGCTTGTTCTCCAAGCTCAACCTTACCCATAAATAGAACCCTCTACTTTCATGTTAGGGTGGCATAAAACCAGGGAAAAGGTGTGTAATTCGGAATTCTCCTTTAGAGTTACGAATCTTGGTGCTTTTCAAGGATTAATCAAGTGTTCTTCATTAATTCGGTTTGTGTTTATTAAATTTGTTTTTCTTGTTTTATCTTTTATAATCTCGAATCACTTATTGATTACGGATTCCGCACGCAATCAATAGGCTTAGTATCACGTGAGGGTTAGATCGGATCCTTACAATTGGTATCAGAGCCAAGAAACACGTGTTTCGCGGCTCTCGTGGTACTAGATTCGAGTTTTTTCTTGTCTAACGGTTTAATTTTCTGTGATTTCAGTGTTTTCGAGAAAGGTTCTTACTGTTTTTGCAGGTTTATAAACGTGTACTGGTCAGATCAGTGTTCGTAGGCACAAACAGAAGTCATTCGAAGTGTTTCGCAGCAAGAAAAAGGAGTCCGACGGCAGCTTTCTGGTTTTCAGAAGGTTTTCGAGCAGATTTCTAGGTTTTCTAGGGTTTTTAGACCCTTTTCGACCCTGATCTCAGGTTTTCTGTCGAGTAAAAGAGTGCTCGTTGACTGATTCTTCAGTCAGCGTTTAAGGCACTTGGTTTTCGATCAAAACTGGTGGTTTTCGGTAAGGTTTTCGGTTCATTCTACAGGTTTTCGAGCCTGGGTTTCGGATCATTACCTTTTCGGTCACTACTTAATAGAAAACCCTCGCTCTTCGAGTCAGCAGTGGTTTTCGGTCAGGTACTCTGCCCGGTCGAAAACCTTATTCTGTTTGACTCTCTTTGGTTTTCGATCATACTCGAAAACCTGTTTTCGATCTGGTTTTCTGTTCAATCGAAAACCATTTTCTGTCCAGCCGAAAACCTGTTTCTGACTGTTTTCGATTCAGTTTACCCTGAGTTCATTGGGTTTTCGATCCAACCGAAAACCTATTTTCGGCTCAAAATCTCTTTTTCGGCAAAAAACACTATTTCACACTTTCACGGAAACGGCCATAACTTTTGACTCGTTTGGAGTTAGAGGCTCAAACTTGGACACGGCGTTCGTGACAGCGAGCCCCACAGGAGCCCCGAACTAACGTCCAAGGGAGCTCGTTTTGACCCCCAAATTCCACTCCGAAGACCTCCGTTTTCGCGTTTTAAGTTTTTGACACTATTCTTTGAATAGTGATTTTGCCGCACTAGAAGAGAATCCAAAGAAAACCATGTCTCTACTGCAACCTCGTACCACTGAAGCCAACACAGGTAAGAAAGAGGTAAGTAATTGTTCAAACTCTCACTGTGTTGATATTTATAACTGCATGAAAGACTTTGAGACTAAATTTTTGAATGCAAATATTTATCATTCACGAACTCAACTAGAATTAAATAATTTTAAAGATAAAGCAAAAACCTGGAAAGAAAAATATGAGGCTGCCAAAATTGATGTTTCTAACCTAGAAAGAAAACTTAGTGATTCTCAAACATATCTAAGAGTTGCTAATGAAAAGGTTGAGGAACAAACCAAAGAACTTGAGAGCCTTAAAACCCAACTTGCATCCACTAACCAAACATTAGAGAAAACCAATCTTACCAATAAGAAAATGCTGGATGCAAGCCTCAAATTTTATAACTCAGACACTAGAATAAAGCACATAAAAAACAATGGGGGTCTGGGTTATGGGGTAACTTATGATGATGAACCTGAACCTAAAGATGCTTCATCTCTTCACACGGTTCCCACGCCTCCTATGCACAAGATGATCTCTAATCCAGAGATGAAAGAAGGAATTAGAGATGGGTTGAAAGAAATTGATAGGAGATTAGCTGAATGCCCAATTAAGATCTCGTACCCCTCTACTAACTCAGATACTAACTCTTCTACTCCTTGTGCAGATATAGGTAGCATTAATGGAAGTGAAAAGGATGAAACTTCAAGTCTAAAGAGTCAAGAGTCTTTTGAAAACTTTGATTGGAATAAATGTGGTTTTTCTATTAATGATTCTAAACTTGGTTTTGCTGAATCTGACAGTTTTGATAAGCTTTCGTTGAACAGTAATTTTAGTTTTGGTAGTGGTGATAAGACTGAGTCTAAACCCTTGAGAAAGGTTAGGATTTTGAGAAGGGGTAAAGGACCACGGGTTGCTGGTCCCGAACCCACTTTATCTATTGTGACTGATGATTCATCTAATGCTTGTGTGTGTTCTGATGTGCATGATAATGTGAATGTTTTTGATAATGCTGGTAATGTGCAGAACGTGCAAAATGGGCAGAATGTGCAGGAGGCTGGACCACGAGCTGATTTTATCCCATATCCTGAGGTAAATTCAGTTTATGACCAGTTTATGCCAGTACAGCGGGAGTATGTGCTGACAACTAGGCCAAATGGCAAAGTTGTGTGGGTACATAAAAACAATAAACCATCTTGGATATCCACAGGGAAGAGATATTCCCAGGCTCCCGCGTACCCAAAGAAGCAGTCTTGCCATGTGTGTGGGAATCCTGGACACGTAGCAAGAAATTGCTTATACAGGCCATATGAACCCTACTACCCTAAAACTCATTTGAAAAACAATCAAGGGCAATCATATGGTGGCACAAATAGCAAACCTGTCCCCAGAAAGGTAAGTTCTAAGCCAAAGGTGCCTACATACCCAAAGGTACCTAAAGTGACCAAAGAGTCTGCACCTTCACACCCTAAGGTGCAGAGACATGTACCTTCACAACCAAAGGTACAAAAGGTGACCAAAAAGCCCGCACCTTCAATCCCTAAGGTGCAGAAGTCTGTACCCCTGCAACCAAAGGTACAGAAAGTTGACCAAAAGCCTAAGTCACCTCAACAACCAACCAAAACTGATTTCAAAAATCCTAAATTGAATAATTCTGTTAACAAATCAGTTTCTGTTTTAAAACCCACTTGGGTTCCCAAACATGGTGGTCTCTTAGAAAATAATCAAGAGAAGTGGAATGTGCAGAAGGTGGTAAACGAGTGTTTTCAGCCTAAAGGGGTGTATAAAAAACATTCCAAACAGTTTGATGAAGTTAAAAGTAAAAATGCTAATGTTTATCAAATTCCACCTAAAAGGGTTCAAGCTAAAGGGAAAGAGAACCACCAACCCACAAAGCCCACACCAATGCCCAACAAAAGCAAGAAACCCAAAACAAAGGTTCCCACACCCTCAATCCCTGATTAACTTGATTAACTTTGATATCGATCAGCAACCCTAAAACCGATGTGAGACTAAGTATATATAGGGCAAGGTTTGAGTGGAGAACAAGTCTCCAAAACCCTAAAGGGTTCGGCCTTCATGAAGCCCACTCGAAACCTACTAAGGCCCATCAAAACAAACACAAATGTCAACCCAACCCATTACAATTAACCCAAAAACCTATAACTAACTAATGCAAAAGCCTTAACAAAGTCTAGGTCTTTACAATCTTCCCCTAGGCTTTAGCATTAGTTGCTTCCAATCACATCCTGAAATGTCTTGAATGATTCACCGTAAGTGGTGAATACCAAAGCTTTTCTTCGATTATACGTGCTACTCCCTTGGTGTAGACCTTGGCCAGCTGCTCCTCCTCAGCTGTATGAGCAATCTGATGCTGGCTAAGCACCCGAATATCAACCTCATAAAACCTTAACAGTGTAGGGATATGATCATGTAATAGTAAACGTATGTCTGGAAAATATTTAAGCCTACGGGGTCACACGTCTCGACACTAATGTATTAGTATTAATTAATGAGTTAATTAATATTTATCACGAACATTTAACGAGGTTTCGTTAAAAACTAACTGTTAATTGTTAACTGAGGGGGTTAGTTGTAAATAAAAGAGTTGTAATTAGATTACAAGTGGGTAAGGCTTTAGATAAGCCTATAGGGCCGATTTCGGCAATATGGGTTATCTAAACCCTAACTTGTTTATCAAGATTATCTAATCTATAAATAGACCCTATGGGTTTAAGGATTAGTTGCTAGTTGCATTTATCTGATAAAGGTGCAAACCCTAATCTCTCTTTCTCTCCTTCTCGAATTCGGCAATCAAGAATAACCCAAGGGAGGTTCGATTCTTGTGTGGTTCGACCAAAGCCATAAAGGAGTTGTTCGTGATCGAGTACTAGCATACGAGCAATCGGTGTGTCGTGTGTGCGATCGTAGAGGGATTTACTTCAAATCCTCGTGGAATCTTCTCTTGCCGAGCTAATAAGGTACATGTTCTATATTAGGTTAGTTAATTAATTCATAGGATTCTTTCCGCTGCGTACTCGTGAATATGATAATTGTTATATAACCCAATAGTGGTATCACGAGCCACCTATGTTTTTAATTAATTACCGGAATAAAAACTTGAAAGGGGGTAATCTAGATTCTAGCTTTTCGATCCACTTAAATCGTTTTTACAATTTGCAAAAATCTGTTTTCGAAAATTGGTAAAATCGAAACCCTAATTCGATCGTTAACCGTTTACGATCTGCCGTCTGTTTCCGATCGGAAACCCCGAGTTTCCGATCGTAAAGCCTTGTTCACGACCCATTTGATGCAAAATCGTAAACCCAAGGTCGGCAGCTGTTTACGATCGGAAACCCTTTGATTCCGATCGTAAACCATTGTTTACGACTCATTTGATGCAAGATCGTAAACCTAGTTTACGACATTTTGATGCCAATCGTAAACCGATGTTCCGATCGTAAACCCATGATTACGACCCATTTGATGCCGATCGTAAACCATTTTTCCCGATCGTAAACTAAAATTTTGATCGCAAACTTGTTTCCGATCAAACTTGTTTTTGAACAATATCGTAAATTGTTTATTCAATGTGTTCAAAATATTGTAAATGGATCGAAAACCTCTTGGAAAATCGCAAACCCTTATTTTAGATCTGAAAATTCGTTTCATGTGGTCTAAAATTATGAACCCAAGTTTTTATTAGTTGTTTAAACAACAAGTTGTACCTTATTTTAAATGTTAAAAGGAAGTAAAAACCATGAAGTTTCATGCAAATCGTTCATGGTTATTACTTATATCAAGAGAAGTAAAAATAAAATTATGTTAGATAATTAGAAACCCTAAGATTATGTGATTATTTGTGATAATTGTAACATGATGGAAAGGTTTTATTGCAAGTTTGTTTTATGAAAATCGAAATTTGCTTAAATATCTATTGAAATATGATTTTGTTTATAAAATAAAATTTGTGTCCTAGAAATTCAAAAGAAACACCGGCTCACCCATTCGAACACACTCTAAGAGAGGTATAAGTCGGGTCGCCATGCTTCCCTAAAGTGGGTAGGTTTTTAATTGCAAAAGTTGCAAACATCACCCCTACGCTTCTTTGTGTGTTGCGAATGGAGCTACCGAGCTCTATTGTTTTGAAAGACAAACTAAAAATTTTATAAACACATTATGTGGTGAAGATATGCATGAATCTTCACACATAACCTTTTTGATCACACATCAAATTGTTTTGACCCAAACCAAACTTAAGTCTTTGCCACCCACCTTGAAAGGACACTTGAGGATGTCATCTTACTCATTGGTACACAATGGTAAAATGATATTCGCATGGCAAATTCCCACTCATTGGTACACAATGGTGGACAATTTGTGCGTTCTTGGTTGGACGACTTAAAGCGAGCCAGGCGGTGAGACCCTTGGCCCGTGGCAAAAGATGGGATGAAACATGACTACAAATCACTTGGTGCAAGTTGTAGGTCCCATAAAATCTACGAATTGTATTTGGAATACAATTATTGATCGTCACTTACCTGTTGAATGCATCATTTCTAGCAGATCAACTGATGAAATGATGGCAGGTCAATAGGATCCTAGCCTTAATAAGCTTAATTGTTTAAAGTGTTTAAACATTGGGTAATTAAATTTATTAAGGAATTAATTATCGAAAATACTGATTTTTGAACTTAATCTGTTTTGTAGATGGCGACAAACCCCACTCAAAACAATGTTGGTCATGCTTTTCGTCAAATGTTTGAAAGAGAAAAGCTGAATGGATCTAACTTCAATGACTGGTACCGTCAACTAAGGATTGTCCTTCGAGTTGAACGGAGAACTGATGTCCTTGAACATCATTGGCCGACCGAGCCAGCTGCTGATGCTTCTGCTGAAGAAAAAGCGTTCTACAATGCAGAGTATAGCAGATACGACGAGGTTGCTTGCATGATGATCTCGAGTATGACTCCTGATCTTCAGAAGCAATACGAGTTTCATACACCTTGTGATATGATCAAAGAGCTAAAGAAGATGTATGAAAAACAAGCTGGTGTCGAATTGTTCGACCTAGTTGTGGAACTCCATGACTTGAAGCTTGAAACTGGTAAATCGGTCAGTAGTCATGTGCTCAAGATGAAGAGCTACTTTGACAAATTGGAATCGCTCAATTATGGGTATAATCGAGCTGTTGCTGTTGGCATGATCCTCAAATCTCTTACGAAGGATTTTGAGGGTTTTGTGCGCAACTACAACATGCATAGTATGACTAAGACTATACCTGAGCTTCATGCTATGCTTGTCGAGTATGAAAAGACGATTCCTAAAAAGGCCACTGAAACACCCCAAGTTCTTATGATCAAAGGGGGAAAGATCCAAAAGGCTAAACGACTGCAAAAGGCGAAGGGCAAGTATGATGGTAAGGGAAAAGGCAAGGCAGTTGCGCTTGTTCCCAAAACCAAGCAAACCCCTCCGG
Organism: Deinandra increscens subsp. villosa; assembly: GCA_039602395.1. NCBI lineage: Eukaryota > Viridiplantae > Streptophyta > Magnoliopsida > Asterales > Asteraceae > Deinandra > Deinandra increscens. The sequence goes on from JBCNJP010000013.1 coordinate 99,050, forward strand.
CCGCAAAAGAGCATCCGGCTAAAGACCAGATCTGTCACCATTGTGGTGAAGTTGGACACTGGAAGAGGAACTGTCCTACCTATCTAGCTGAGTTGATGAAGAAGAAAAAGAATACTAGCGGGGCTAGTACTTCAGGTATCTTCACAATTGAATTATTTTCCTTTTCTAAGTGTGATTCATGGGTGTATGACACCGGCTGTGGAACTCACATCTGTAATTCGTTACAGGGTCTTAGAAAAAGGAGGAAACTGAAGCCTGGAGCTTTGCAGCTGTTCGTTGGAAATGGTTTGCCAGCAGCTGTGGAAGCTATAGGAGAATTTCATTTAATTCTGCCTTCTGGGTTATCCATTGTATTAGACAATTGTCATTATGCACCTTCTATCACTAGAGGTGTTATTTCAGTTTCTTTGTTGAAAAACCAAGGATACATTAATGTTTTTAATGATATCGGTATTTCAGTTTCTAAAAATAATGTTCATTATTTTGATGCTATTCCTTGTGATGGTATTTATGAAATTGATATGCGTGGTTGTAATTCAAATAATTCAATGTTCACTGTTAGCAAACGAGCCAAAACTAGTTTGGACTCTACCTATCTTTGGCACTGTCGTCTTGCCCATGTTGGCAAAAATCGCATTGAAAGACTTCAACGTGAAGGGATCTTACAATCAAATGATGAATCATTTGAAAAATGCGTTTCCTGTATCTCAGGAAAGATGACAAGAAAACCCTTTCCGAACAAGCCGCAAAGGGCTAAAGAACTACTTGGACTCATCCATACTGATGTTTGTGGCCCATTTAGACATGTGTCAAGAAAAGGTGCTAGCTACTTCGTAACTTTCACGGATGATTTCAGCCGTTATGGTTATGTTTACTTGCTTAAACATAAACATGAGGTATTTGAAACATTCAAAGAGTTCAAAACCGAAGTAGAAAATCAACTCGGAAAGACCATCAAGATCCTTCGATCGGATCGTGGTGGAGAATACTTAAGCCAAGAGTTCAAGGATTATCTTAAAGCGTGTGGAATTGTCCAACAGCTTACTCCTCCTTACACACCTCAGCATAATGGAGTGTCTGAGAGGAGGAATCGAACCTTACTAGAAATGGTGAGGTCGATGATGAACCTTACAACTCTCCCAATGTCATTTTGGGATTTTGCTCTAGAAACCGCTGTACGCATTCTAAATATGGTTCCAACCAAGAAGGTTGAAAAGACACCATATCAATTATGGCATGGAGAAGTCCCTGTGTTGTCTTACTTAAGAGTCTGGGGATGTGAGGCACTTGTGAAGCGCGATACGCCTGACAAACTACAACCCAGAACTACTAAGTGCATCTTCGTGGGATACCCAAAGGAAACAATGGGTTACTACTTCTATAATCCTTCCGAAAACACTGTTCGTGTTGCTCGATATGCTGAATTCTTTGAAAAGAATTTTATAGCTCAAGAGAACAGTGGGAGAATTGTAGAACTACTAGAAGATGTGTCACCTTCTGAAACAACTAGCAATCATCAACTTGGGGGGGAAAATGTTCAAAGTGATGAACCTCAAGTCGATGATGTTGCGATTCCACTTCGTAGATCCGAAAGGGTCGTACGTGAACCGGATAGATGGATCGGTCTAGTCGAATCCGAGGATAACGTATCAGGAGATCTCAATGAGCCTCCGAACTTCAAAGCTGCATTATCAGATCCGGAATCTGACAAATGGCTTGAAGCAGCGAACGTGGAAATGCAATCCATGCAAGATAACCACGTTTGGACCCTGGTTGATCTTCCTCCTAACGCAAGAACCGTTGGGAGTAAATGGCTCTTCAAGAAGAAGACCGACATGGATGGAAATGTACACACCTATAAAGCTCGTCTCGTGGCGAAAGGTTATACTCAACGTTTTGGCGTTGACTATGATGAGACCTTTTCACCAGTAGCAGACATTAGAGCTATTAGGATTCTCTTAGCCATAGCAGCGTACTATGACTTTGAGATATGGCAAATGGATGTTAAGACTGCCTTCTTAAATGGTTACTTAGATGAAGAAGTCTATATGGATCAACCTGAAGGGTTCATTGATCCAAAACATCCCAACCAAGTATGCAAGCTTCAAAGGTCCATTTATGGACTAAAGCAAGCATCGAGGAGTTGGAATAAACGGTTTGATGAAGAAATCAAAAAGTTTGGTTTCGTTCAGAATCCCGATGAGCCATGTGTATATCGCAAAGCTAGTGGGAGTAATGTTACTTTCCTTGTCTTATATGTAGATGACATATTGATTATAGGAAAACACATTCCAATGTTGCAAGATGTAAAATCCCATCTTGGAAAGTGTTTTGCCATGAAAGACTTGGGAGAAGCAGCATTTATTCTGGGAATCAAGATCTATAGAGATAGAACTAAGCGGTTGATTGGACTAAGTCAAAGTGCTTATATTGATAAGATCTTGAAGCGATTCAAGATGGAGAATTCCAAGCGTGGTACAGTACCTATGCAGGAAGGACTTGGTCTGTCGGTCAAACAAGGTGCTTCTACACCTGATGAGGTGAAGCGTATGCAGAGAGTCCCTTATGCTTCGGCTGTAGGCTCTATTATGTATGCGGTGAGATGCACTAGACCTGATATAGCGTTCGCGCAGAATATCGTTAGCCGTTATCAACAGAATCCAGGTGAAAGTCACTGGACTGCTGTTAAGACCATTCTCAAGTACCTACGAGCTACTAGAGATTTGTTTTTAGTGTATGGGGGAAATCCAGATCAAGAGCTCAAAGTGACCGGATACTGTGATGCTGGATTTCAGACTGATAGAGATGACACGAAGTCTCAGTCTGGGTACGTCTTCGTTCTGAATGGAGGCGCTGTGGATTGGAAAAGCAAGAAACAAACCACAGTTGCTATGTCTGCAACAGAGTCTGAGTACATTGCTGCTTCGGAAGCTGCAATGGAGGCTGTTTGGATAAGGAAGTATATTTGTGGGCTTGATGTGATCCCTACAAGTAACTTGCCTATTGACATGTACTGCGATAACTCGGGTGCATTAGTCATTGCCAAAGAACCTGGAGTTCAGAAGGGCGCCAGACACTATGCCAGGAGATATCACTATGTTCGTGAACAGGTCGAACTGGGTGAAATCAGATTACTCAAAGTTCACACAGATGTTAACTTAGCTGATCCTTTCACGAAAGCTTTGTCAAGGCCGAAGCTTGAAAGGCATGCCGAGGGCATGGGACTTAAATTAGCTAGTTAAAATCATGTATGTCTGATGTTCGGTATTTGGATAAGGGATGTTAAACAATTTCTATTTGTATAATGAAATAAAGTACTTGATATGTTTGATTTCATTTAATAGTAAATTGTGTCCTATATTTGCATGTTTAATCCTTGAGTGCTTATCAAGTATTCTAAATTGTCCATTGTCGATTAACTATGTGGGAGCATAGTTAAACTAAGACAAAATCTGAGTGATTGGTTAGGATGGTCCCACCAAACTCACATGGTATTCATTGGATGCATACTGGACTGACCCACTAACGAATTGTCACTTTATGGATCGTCGTCATTGAGTGAAATTCGTAAATGGTTGCTTTATTTATCCTTAGACTTGAGATACAAGCAGGTCATGCATGTATGGATTGCACCTACTTGATATAGGTCTAACTATCCTGAATAAGGTAGTACAAAAGGGCTATTTTCAGTAGGTGTAGTGAAGTATGTGACTTGACACGTGTAGTCAAGAGGATTTGTTCCTTCAGCTTTGTGCTGGAGCAGATACCACTGGGCCCCTCATTGGACTAATTAAGATGTTTGCATGGCCGTGCCCAAATGAAATCTAGAGATGTCTCGATTTGCAATTTGGTAATCTTAAGTTAGTTGTGAGAATGAGAAACAGAATCGTTAAAGTATGAAATGACTTGATCCATATTCATATTTAACACGGTATCGGTAACAAAGGGATAGTAAATGACTGTACCATTTAAATACACTTTGAGAAACTGTACTTAAATATTTCTGGGAGCATTGGCGTGTTGCTAGACGCTAACCAATGTTATTACCTTTACTATTGCAAGCTCAAGTGGGAGCTGTAGGGATATGATCATGTAATAGTAAACGTATGTCTGGAAAATATTTAAGCCTACGGGGTCACACGTCTCGACACTAATGTATTAGTATTAATTAATGAGTTAATTAATATTTATCACGAACATTTAACGAGGTTTCGTTAAAAACTAACTGTTAATTGTTAACTGAGGGGGTTAGTTGTAAATAAGAGAGTTGTAATTAGATTACAAGTGGGTAAGGCTTTAGATAAGCCTATAGGGCCGATTTCGGCAATATGGGTTATCTAAACCCTAACTTGTTTATCAAGATTATCTAATCTATAAATAGACCCTATGGGTTTAAGGATTAGTTGCTAGTTGCATTTATCTGATAAAGGTGCAAACCCTAATCTCTCTTTCTCTCCTTCTCGAATTCGGCAATCAAGAATAACCCAAGGGAGGTTCGATTCTTGTGTGGTTCGACCAAAGCCATAAAGGAGTTGTTCGTGATCGAGTACTAGCATACGAGCAATCGGTGTGTCGTGTGTGCGATCGTAGAGGGATTTACTTCAAATCCTCGTGGAATCTTCTCTTGCCGAGCTAATAAGGTACATGTTCTATATTCGGTTAGTTAATTAATTCATAGGATTCTTTCCGCTGCGTACTCGTGAATATGATAATTGTTATATAACCCAACAAACAGATCATGCACCTCCATCACAGTGATTGTGCTAGATTCACACATTATCTTAGCAGATCACATTGTATAATATTTTAAAACCAAATGATGCCAAAGCGCACAAATCAAAAGAGACTCTCAAGTGTCCAAAACCCTGAAAGCCCTGTCACTGATGAGAGCGTTAATAAAAAAAATAAAAAATAAAAAAAAATGTCTCAAAAATTCAGTTGACGCTGTATATTATCCCCAAAAAATCCCCGTGATCTATTCTTTCTTTTCTCAACCCAGTCTGGAGCATGGTGTTAGGCTTAGGAAAGGTGTCGTGAAAAATGTCATGGGAAACTTGATGAACTTGATGAAACGTACAAAATATACCTAGGACTTATGTGTGTGGATTTAATGGTACTCATAAATAATTGAACCCAAAAGATAAATAAAGTGACAGTCTGCTCGAGTAAGAGAAAGCGGCATGAGTTTAAAGTGGACATCTATACCGGCAATCACCAGAGCGTGTGGAGTAGCTGAAACTGAAAAGGGTTCCTCAGTCCCAAAGTCATGGTATCATCCCTAATTTACCTTCTCATGTGTGAATTATTAGATAGTTGTTTTATCTTAATTTGTCTAGAGTGAGTGTTTTAATTTTCTTTCTTGAGTTTATGATTTGGCCAGGTTGATTTGACAAGTTTTAAATAAGTTTTTATGGGTTTGTGCAAGAACTTATGCCCCCTCTCAAAAGTGACCCCTTTTTTAGGGGGAGAGAGTAATTGTGAGATATGCAGTATCTCAGGGGGAGATATGTAATGTCTCAGGGGGAGTGAGAAGTGTCCTAGGGTTCAGGGGAAGTATTTAAAGGAAACCCGTAATCAATGTTAGGGTTTATGTTAAATAATGATATGTCTCCTGCTAATCCGATAACCAGTTATCATGTATCTGGTTAGTGTTTGTTCCTTGTTGTGCTTAACAGGTTAAGTGAAAAAAAAAACAACTCATGGAAAAGAAAAGTCAAGGACACAGGTCAAGCAAGAATTTTGCTGCTGCTGAGCAAGTTGAATAACCAGCCGGAAAAGGACTTACCCTGTGCTTAGGGGAAGTTTGTTGGTTGTTCAAATGAAGCTTCCAAAGATTCAAAAGACACCGGTTAAGTGTTTAGGGGAAGCTACATCAAGAATGTCAAGAATGCCAAGATAGGGGTTTTTAAAATTTTTTACCCCTGAAGACAAGCAATTCAAGTCAGTTACCGATGATCCAGCGAGAACCTAAGTTTCTTTCAAAGAAGAAGCAAGTTTATGAGAATCCTCCTCTCATTACTTGTTCAATTCAAGAAGTTCAAGCTGTTGCTGATAAAGAGAAAAGCCATTGACAATTCCTGTTGCTGCCCAATGAAGATTATTCAAAGAATCTTCATCAACCCAAGCTCAAGCCAAGGAGAAGACTGAAAATGGAAGACATTTAATATCACAAGCCAAGGGGAAGATTGTAAGGACCAAGATTTGTGGCTTGTGTATTAAATGATTATTTGGCGGACTATTTTGAAGGCCTATGTGTCAGAATAGGTGAAAAATAGTTAGGTTATCATTATATTAAGTCACTGGGCTTGTTTAGATACGTTTGGGCTTAGTTTAATTGAGTTTAGATGGGTTTTTATGGGCCTTAATGGTCAAATACGGGAATTATGAGGAGATTAGGGTTTCTAGGTTAGCTTGTTCTCCAAGCTCAACCTTACCCATAAATAGAACCCTCTCCTTTCATGTTAGGGTGGCATAAAACCAGGGAAAAGGTGTGTAATTCGGAATTCTCCTTTAGAGTTACGAATCTTGGTGCTTTTCAAGGATTAATCAAGTGTTCTTCATTAATTCGGTTTGTGTTTATTAAATTTGTTTTTCTTGTTTTATCTTTTATAATCTCGAATCACTTATTGATTACGGATTCCGCACGCAATCAATAGGCTTAGTATCACGTGAGGGTTAGATCGGATCCTTACAGTGAGTGTTCTTGGAGCTTGTAGAAGCTTGAAACCACCTCCTTGAAGCTCGATTTCTTAAAATTTCGCAAGTGTGTGTATGTGTGTGTTTTTTTTGTGTCGTGAAGAATGAGAGAGGAGGAGATGATGAAGATGAATGCGTGAAATGAGGGAGAGGGGAAAGGAAATGCAGATTTCTCTTAAGTCCTATTTACATATTTGGTCCCTCAACTTTGTTTTTAAAACATACAAGACATAGAACTCATTTTAAGTGGGTTTTTGACTAAAAGTTGTAAAGTAAAATTTCTAAAAATGTTTCTAAGTGTTTTTAAGTCATTTAGCATGTAAGATTTTAGTCGGGTTATATAAGTTTATCATTTATACATAAAAATCCAAATTTACCCACAAAACCCAGTTTTGCATAAAAATGCAAATTTTCATAATTAACACATAAGGTCACGAAATGAGTTCACGAAACAAGTTACTAGCATCAATTAGCAAATAAGCATGAACAAACATATAATCATTCAAATAACGGGTCTCAGGTTCGCTAACAGAACTAACGGAACTAACAGAAAAAGTTAACGGAGTTAACTTGGGAAGTTGCAGTTGTTACAGATTGGCACCTCCTGCACCATCTGCCATGGCGGAAACTCTACAAGGTGAAGATCGCGGTGATGAGGACGAAGCACGAGGGGATCTTAACGGCGAAACCAATAATCGCTGAATCTTGACAACGAACCAGGATATCTTCGATCTCCTTTTCTTACACTTGAATTGAGAACACCAGGAACAGAGATCGTAGTGCTCTGATACCAAATCAAATTGGTATTTCGAATTGCAAAAATGAACAAGAAATCTAGAGATTCTCTTATTGATCAAGGAATTACAGGGAATACAAAAACTAACAAACATTAACGGCTATTTTAATATTTACATCCAGCTCCCTCCTACTTTCATATCTTCAGCATATTTAGACCTCCGAGAAACATGTAACAGAAATTACATTTCAGTCCCTGTAAAATGTTGGAATTATCATCTTTGATTACTAACTTTGTTAACAGCAAGTTAACACCAACATTATAGCCATGTTATCATGTTTATACTAGTCATTATCTATAAATATTAGCATTGTACTTGTAATATACTTTTTAGCACAAAGAAATATAACAACTATTTACAGAGAGCGGACATATGTTAGATTTGACCAAAACCACTATAAATCGTTTTCTTTGTTTTCTGATTGTTTTATTTCGAGTTCGTGAAGCTGTTTGATAATTTTCTATCCATTACCTAACGAATAAAACGAATAAAAATCATAGCAAAATTACTTAAAACCACATAAATTTCATTTGAGTGCATCCTACTATTCAAAACATAATGTTTATCTATGGGTGACAATAAATCAATAAGTTAGGTATGGGATGAACTTTATACTTTTCTGTTATTTATTACTTATTACCTACCAGGTATGTGAGTTTCGAGCATATTCGCTTATCGTCTTGTGTAAGGGTGTTCAATGAATCGAATTTCGAATACTCGAATTAATCGAATCGAATTGTTCGAATTTCAATTTTTAAAACCTCGATTCGAATTCGATTCTAATTAAAAAACTGAACCCGAATCGAATCGAATTCGAATGGATTAATTTGAGTCGAATCCGAATCAGATTCAAAGAAATTCAAGAGTTATTTTAGTAAAAAAAAAAATCATAGTTCAACATTCAAAATGAAAACGTTCAATTTTAGACGAACTTTAGTTTAACGTTCAAATCATCCATATCTAAAGTAATTTTGTTTAGTAATTATCGTGACATATAACTTATTATTTAAAAATTCAACTTAAGCATCACCAAAAAACACAAGATTTACAAGTTTTTTATACATCTAGACAACAAAACAGTTATAGAACATAATTTCTATAATTCATTTGGAAAATGATGATGATTGGGTGAATCCACATAATGCCAAATTTTCAAACGTGGATTAGAGAATACGTGTTTTCAAATTAAAATATTTTAAATAGATAATTTTTTAAAGAATATAAATAGGTGTAAATAAGGAGTTATCTGTGAAAACTAATTTTTATATTTGTATAATTATTTATATTTTTTATATACAAAATAAATGTGTAGCGTAATTATATATATATATGTGAATATATGAATATGTCTAATTCGAATTTCGAATCGAATTCGAATTTGAGATTCAAATTCTAATTCGATTCGAAATTCAATATCAGACATCGAATCGAATTCAAATTTGAAATTTTGAACCGAATTTCAAACCAATAATTTCCGAATCGAATCGAGTCGAATTTCAAAAATTTCGAACCAATTCAAAAACTGAATGATACGGATTCGTATAAGCGGGTGAAGATAACCTAGGCTAAACCTAGCGGCAACGACCTTGGCCAACCAAGAATCATCGACGGTTGTGATATCCGGCCAACCGGAACTATCTATGAACAAAACTTGTTCAACAAGAATATACTTTTCTTTATTCAAAATTCAACTCCCTAAAAACGATTACAAAGAGTTCTTTAAATAGACAGAATAATAAAGAAACCTAATGAGACTAGAAACCAAATACTAATAAAATAAAGTTTAAATAATAGAATTAAATTAAATAAAAGATAGATTAGGAATCAAGAAACCCTATTGGGCTTGGATTCCCTGGCTTGCGATCGGGTCCGAATACGAATTAACCAGATCCGTATCATCCTCCCCTTCTTTGAAAAACTCGTCCTCGAGTTTTAACATCGGACCGAAACCACCCGGATCAAACGGAACGTCCCGGTGTCCTCCTCTCAACACCATCATGACCAAAATCATCACAACCGACTCATTAAGTTTATATTCGCATGTCGCTTGAGTCAGCTTCAAACGGACACCACTATGGTGGGCGGGTCCCGGGTCTATTGTGTTATCGGGCCTTCCCACCTTCTTCTCCCTCTCCCCGTCTTCGAAAAAGACTCGTCCTCGAGTCTTGAGAACGTCAAAGAGATCACCGCTAATTTTAGAGCGGAAACCACCTTTAGTCAAAATATCCATACTATTAATAACTGGATCCTCATGTAAATATAGAGCAAATCCTAATAGAAACTCGATCCTCGCCCTAATATATGCAGAAAACCCGACCGTAATTAAATAACCATAAGACCCACTTGGACTCCAATTTTGCTCCCAACTCACCAAATCGTAGAGAAAAAATAGTCTTGCTCCCCATTTAAATTCCAAAGTTCTTATAACGAGATTACCTAAATGTCTTGTGATAAACACAAATTTTTGATAATCCCAATTTATTAAATACCCCAAAAATTCGAGGAAACAAAAGCTTGTGAATATCCCAAACAAGTCGAAGAGGGTATGATTGATTTTATGTGGGTCCCAATTTGATGACAACTCATTCGATGGCAAATCTGCATGAACTAAATTCCACAAACCATGGAAGACCATGAATTCAAAATTGAATAATTGAGAATGAATTACCAAAGGGTACTTCATCAAATCCTCTAATTTAAGAACCACCAAAATTTTAACCGTGGATCTTTTACACTCCAATTTGGGTGCGCCAGATTCAACGAACACTTCCAAAGGACATACAAAGCGCCACGGATCGTAATTACTTGACACAGCGGGCTGCGACGGAATCGATGAAAGCTGGGAGAAGCTTGGCAGGCGCGGGTGCGGTCGTTGCGGTTGCTGAATGGTTGGTGCAAACGGCGCGGGTGGCGCGAAAAACACGTCTTGTGTGGATATGGGCGGTGGAAGAGTAACCCAACCCAGAAGTGTTTGGATTAACAAACATTCTTCTGCATCTGGTTCAAGTCTGTATTCATCATATCTGGGTGGGCCTTCATATTGCAACTCCATAGCACGAATTCGTTGTTGCAAACGTTCGATCTCAGCAATGTCATGAGGATCACGTTGTTCATGACCGTTGCCTCCGACGGCGAATCTACGGTGTTGATGACGACGATCTCTCCCCTGCGCAGACATCCTGAGTAACCCGAGATGTTGATACCACTTGATACGGATTCGTATAAGCGGGTGAAGATAACCTAGGCTAAACCTAGCGACAACGACCTTGGCCAACCAAGAATCGTCGACGGTTGTGATATCCGGCCAACCGGAACTATCTATGAACAAAACATGTTCAACAAGAATATACTTTTCTTTATTCAAAATTCAACTCCCTAAAAATGATTAAAAAGAGTTCTTTAAATAGACAGAATAATAAACGGAAACCTAATGAGACTAGGAAACCAAATACTAATAAAATAAAGTTTAAATAATAGAATTAAATTAAATAAAAGATAGATTAGGAATCAAGAAACCCTATTGGGCTTGGATTCCCTGGCTTGCGATCGGGTCCGAATACGAATCAACCGGATCCGTATCACTGAACACCCCTAGTCTTGTGTGATTAAAAGGTACCAGTTGGGGTGCCCATTCCTTGAACCCGTTCTTAAACTAACCTAAATAGGATACTTAACTATGCTTATGACAATGTTAACAAATTTAAGTTTCTACATACTAAGATTTATATAATATAAAAATAATCTAGTTTTGATATACATAAACACGTTTGGATAACCGTACCAGTATCACTTAATATCATAGCTTATCAGCTTGAAACTTACGAAAATGTTAAAATAATCCAATACACCGTCGCTTGTTTTTTTTTGAACGGCGGTTAATATTAAGAAAACTAGCAAGAAGCTAGACTAAACATTACAAAGAAAAATTAAAGTTACACCAACTCGACCACTCGAGAGAAGCTAATTTTCCTCTAGTCTTGACCCAAGTGAAGGACTAAAACTTGATGTCACCAATAATTTCATCCAACCGTTTAGTCCGATTGTTGAAATGTTTCTCGTTCCGAGACTTCCAAATGACCCAAAGCGTGGTTACAAAGATGCAATGAAGGATGCAGTTTAACCTTTTGGAGTTGCTCCACGAGTTGTGCATCAAGAGAATGTCACGAACCGAAGAAGGTATGTCCGGGGTGACTTTACACCATTGGAAAATAAGGCTCCAAATAATTGTCACCCAAGTGCACCGTAGGAGAAGATGATCCGAAGATTCCGGGATAGAGTTGCACCTGTCACAAGAAGGATTCAAAACAATACCGCGGTAAGATAAATTAACCTTGGAAGGAATTTTGTCCAATCCCGCACGCCACGCGAAAGCGTTCACTTTAAGAGGTAACCAATTGGACCATGGAAAAACAAAGGAAGAGGAACCAAGGAGGATATCTTCTATCTCTTTACGCACACCTTTTACCGAGAAATCACCACGATCACCCACATCCCACCCCTAAAAATCCATCGAATTAGAACAGGAAAGGTGGCAAATGGAAGCTTCGCAAGCAAGAAGCAAAGAATGAGCAAGAAAAGGAAACTGAGAGCCTATCCAAGCCCAACGAAAAACTCTTGAATTGGCTAAAGGCATACGAGCACTAACAGTGCAATTTTTTTTCAAATTCAAGCAAAAGGAGCATGGGATACAGGTCTTTAAGGAGGCCCAATCCGGTCCAATTGTCCGTCCAAAAACGAACCGAAGTACCCGAGCCCGGCCAACAACGGATTTTTTTCTCGGCATCCACTCCCAATGTTTTAAGATCGGAGCAAGCTTTGATGATATTTTTCCACGGCCCAATAATGGAACGCTTGCAAGGAAAAGAGTTCCAATTATGATTGGAGTGATGGATCGCTTTGATAACCTTCACCCAAAGTTTGGAGCTATCGGATTTGAACTTGAAGAGCCATTTCGTGAGAAGCCCGAGATTCATAGCTTGAAGAGAACCAAACCCCATGCCCCTTTTTTTCTTGGAAGCGCACATCACATTCCAAGAGACCCAAGATATTTTTTTTTCACCACCCCAACAAAATTTTCGACGGAGGGATTCCATGGATCTCAAAGAAATCAAGGGGGCACGAAAAAGCGAAAGGAAATAAATCGGGATTGAGCCAAGCACCGATTTAATGAGGGTGGAACGACCCCCAAAAGAGAGATTCTTCTCTTTCCAAGAAGATAACCGTTTATTGATTTTGTCAATGACCTTATTCCAATTGGAAATGCGACTCATGTTCAAGCCAATTGAGAGACCCAAGTGAATGAAAGGAATGCACCCCGATTGGCAATGGATGGGTGTGGCCAAGAAGTTAAGGCGAAGACCATCAATACCCATTCCATAAAGCTTACTTATATGAAGATTTATAGTTAACCCGGAGGAGAGATTAAACCAATTAAGCACACATGCTAGGTTGAAAAGCGATGAGTAGTCATAAAGCCTTTAGGCTATGTGTAGTCATAAAGCCTCTGAATGGGATGTTATAATACACGTAACACTCCAGTTAACATGGAGCTTTATGGCTTAAAGTTGTGCAGTCATAAAGCTCCCTCTCATGACTATACAATTATTATTTTTATTTAAATAAACAAATTAAATAACATAATTTCATTAAATAAAAACAAAATACATAATTTAATTAAAAGATTAAAAAAGACGAAAACTAGACAAAAGAACTAATCGAAATGTATTTCATTTAAAAGCTTCCAAACATTTAACTTGTCAAACGACCTTCCATATAATCGTTCATATTCGATAACAGATTCTTTAACAGAACGCTCATCATGCTCGTACTCTGGACCTCTCAACAAAAACCTTCATCTTGAGTATAAAACGTCAAACTTTAAAATAACCGAGACTAATCTCTTCCATTTCGCTTTTAGCTCATCTATTGTATGATTTGATGAAATGATATTGTTGTGAAACCCCATCTCCTCATCATATATTAATTCTTTTAAGTGCCTCTCGTCATTTACTCATTTTACTCGATCTCAGTAAGCATCGCCTTCGGAACCATCAATATCAATCACACTCATCTCATCCCTAACGTTTAACATACAAATGACTAACTTGTCATTCTCTTCTACGCTCCACCATTATGACATTGTAGGTAGAAAAGTTTAGAAGACTTAGAGAGGAGTAGAAGAATTTTTTGAGTTTGTGTGGTTAAAATGTAAAAAAAAAGGGTTTTATAGAGAGGAAAAGGAAAAAATATATATAAAAAATAATAATAATTCAAAACTTACCGTTTCCCAACAGTTAAGTTATAAATTTTCCAGGCGCTATAGTATAACAGGGCAACAAATTTGTTTACCCATAGCTCCTCTAGGGGCGGTGTTGAGGCGTTATGGGGGCGACGTTGGTGGGATTAACGCCCAATACACATAGTCTTACAACAAGGGTATGAACTTAAAAAAATTCATCCAATCTCGGTTAAAATTGGTTTTCACAACCGACCTCGACAGAAGGGGATGATGTCCCTTATACTTTCAAATTATGTCGTTTTTTTAATTAATTTTAAACACAATTTTTTAATTGAATGAGAGAGAATTCATCACTAAGACCATCCGTAATGTTGAGGATAGCCATTCCCACAAATAGTCATAGTCACCGGTTATATTAGCGTTTTACCAGCCATTCTACAAACAATTTTTTTTTTACCACAATGCAGACCTTCCTACAAGCAACCCTATATTAACTCATTTAAATATTAATGTGGATGTGTGTGTGTGAGAAGGAAAAAAATGTTTGCTCGTAAGTAAGTGGGACCACCAATGCGGTCCTTGTGAAAGGGATCTCCACTTTAGCTAAGGGTTGATAAATGGTTCGTGCATTGCAAGTGGTCTAAGAGCATTCATAACATGTTTTCCACGCTCCTCAATATAATTTAACTAAAAGTTATCAGTTTATTAAATTTATTTATCATTTCTAAAACTCACACATCTCATTCCTTATATATATCTCTATTTCAAATAAATAATATTTTTAGTCCTTTTTATTATCTTCTTTCTCTTCTTTACACACAACCACTTATAAAAATGTGATTTATGATGAATATTGAAAAAATTAGCATGAGGGATGAGTTTTATTTTCCCCATTATTTGAGATATGGAGTATGATATAGAAGTAAAAGTAGAAAATTACCTATTTTCCTTAAATTATGAGAATGAAGATGCAAATGGAAAACCAGTCTGAATGCTATAAGCTATCATTTTTTTAAACGACATGTTTTAACTCAGCGGCATTGCCTCTTTATATACTCCGGAGAAAACCCGATTATTTTTAAACCAAACCATTAAGCTATGAGGTTGTTGCTTACAAACTTCTCTATAATTTTAGAAGCACAATAATAAATGTAGGCAAGAATTTCAGTGGAAATAAAAACTGAGAGAAAGAAGCCAAGAGAATAACCCATTTTCTGTTTACGCAAAAACAACGAGTGCCCTCTCGGTCGATAATCCCCAGATACACGCACCTACTGTGTGAATACACGTTAACGGTTTCTCTGAATTCACTATGTCGCCGGCGGGCGACGGTTCTACTGTTGCCGGCGACGGTTGTTCATGCGAAGACGGGAGCGATGGACGGAAAATCTGTTCACAATGCGACAGAAAATCAAAGAAGGCTACTCTCACGTCTTCTTCCTCTTCCTACGCTTTGCTTAGCTTCGATTCGTTTCCGGTCGAAGATTACGATAAGCGGTGGAGGATCTTCACCGCCTCCGTCAAAGGATTCGTCATTGGAGCTGGTATTAAAGGCGGACTATCTCTCTTCGCAATCCTTGCACGATTGCGGCGTCGAAGATCGTTATCGTCGGTTAAGTAAGTTGTTTCAAATCCTTTTGTGTGCTTTAGTGGTGTATTTGATATTAGATCTGTTCGATTTCTAGTTTTTTTTTTTTACTATTAGTGTTTGAAATTGAAATTAGATATGAGATTAATCAATTCGACTAATTTTAGCTTGAAATTTGATACGAGTTTTGTGATGATCTATCACAATTACATTGAATTTGATAACAGAGTACGTTCATGTTTGAATTGTACTAGGATTTCCTTACTGTTTTATTCCACGTACATAACCTAATTTGGTAATTTAGGTGTTACTACTCACTGCCCATGTAGAAAGTTTATCACGAGTTTGTCTGAAAAAGAGAGTTATTTTCTCAATTTGTGGATGAAACATCTCCATCTCAGCTTCAAGCCTTTAATATTTATGAAGGTTCTGTAGTATCATCTTATTACCTTTTTGAGCTTGATGGTGACAAAAGTTTACTATGATTTTGCACATGGGGATATAAGCTACACCAATATATTTTTAAGTTTTACATTAAGGTAGCTTAACTCAGTGTACAACGACACTGATTCTGCACTTTCTCAGCCAGCCCTACACTGGACCTCATGTTTGCACTCTTATATAGTTCTTTGTTACTTAATGTGTGGAGTTCCTTCTTTCAATGCTAATTTCTAAGTTCTTTAAATGCGGATATTGAAATCGCAGTAAAAATCTGCAAAAATGTTGTGGGAAATCACAGTAAAAAACTGTTGGGAACCGTGGTAAAAAACGCTGAAGTCAGAGTAAAAATCTGCTGAAAAATGCAGTATCTACTGAAAATCCCTTCAAATATCTGCAGGACAAACAGTAAAAAAATCAGGTTAAGGTGGGTACTATTCTAAAGAATTGAGAACCACTAGGACTTGTCCTAATGGTAGCTAGCAACGAGGGGAAGACTCGGTACTGAAAGGTCACGAGTTCGATCCCTGAGCCCAACACGTTTTACCAACCGGCCACTCGCGGATTTGGGTTTTTCCTGGAATGGGCTCACCTGCTGCTGGATCGGGCTTGAGCGTTCTATTTGCCCGGTGGGTAAGGTTTTGTTTGTTGGTCGTTCAAAAAAAAAATCTAAAGATTTGAGAAAATTAAGCGTAAATTTGTTATATTATGATTTGTTTTTAATGAAATAAATCAAAATGATTAATTTTCAATGTTTTAATTATTAAAAAGAGATGCAACAACATACCCAGTAAGATCCCACCCAAAGGGTAGGGTCCGGGGAGGGTGAGCAGGGGACACACCTTACTTTTACCCTGAGGGATAAAGAAGCTGCATCCACAAAAATCCCCAACTCGAATAACACACATAATAGGATCGGCAAACCACAAATATCCAGTAATAAAGACATATATAAGAACACATGTGACTCAAATGTAAGTACCATAAGAAGAAACGAATAACGATATGCAATGCACTATATAAGTCTATGATATTTAGAATTTGTTTTAATATGTGTGATATTTATAAAGTTTGTAGGTATATATATGAATTTCTACCTATATAAAAACACTATCGTGCAAGAATTAAAAAAGGGGATTCATAAATTGTTCTTAGAGGGAAGGTATATAAAGCAACCTATGAGCTACACTAATAAACCGGTTTTGATACTATCATATCATTGGCTCATTGGTAGTGCAAGGTTCATCTGCTATTCATGAAAGAAAGATAAATTACTGGGAAATAGGATGCCATTTGGTTTTTAGGAATTTGTTGGGGGCATTTTTACTGCTTATTTAGTTTCACTTAAGCTACATATGCTCCTATAAGAAAAGAAATCTGACTTTTAGGTCAAGTTAACTAGCGTTGGTAGGAGTCTTTTATGTTTTAAATGACATATTGTTCATAATAATCACACATTAAAAGTACTCTTTAGTATTTACTAGTTACTACTTACTAGCCTGAAGAAACGTCTATTTTCATGGTTTGTGGGAATATGTGGTGTATTATTACTTGTATTCATTATTTCCTGTTTTGTTAGAAATTGATGTCATTGTGTATTTACTTTGAAGGTACAAGTTTTAGTTAACCAAGAGCAATGTGTTGATTATTTTGTTAAAATTTAATAGGGGAATATTGGTCATTTATGCATGTTTACGTATTGATATTTTTGGTTCAGGAAGGTGCAGATGGCTTCGGGTGGTCAAGATTTGATTTTGGCACTGAAAGAAACAGTTAGATATGGTCTATTTCTTGGCACGTTTGCTGGGACATTTGTTTCAGTTGATGAATTGATAGCTGCTTTGGGGGGACACCAGAGGTATCTCTCTCTCCCTCTCAATATATCTATCATATATCATTTTTTTTATGTCTCTCTCTGTTTCTTGTATTTCTTATTTGAGACCTAGGTATATTTTAATCATCATTGTAGCTCTAAGCTGCTTTCCCTTCACTACCTTATGGGGTTAGGGATTCATTTAATCAGATAAGGGGATGCGAAGCGAACTCTAGTATTATAGTGTTTAAATGAAAATTCCATTGGCTCTTTGAATTATAGAAGAAGAAAGTAATTTATAGAAAGGTTAAAAGGGCAAATTTGCCACCCAATCTTTGAAGAGGTCTAATTTGCTGCTAAATATTGGAAGTAGGTACACGTTTTCCATTGAGTCCGTTAGGTTGCTGTCTAGGATTAACCTATAAAGATGTGGAGCTGTTGTTGCCGTTCCTCTATGACTTAACTTGCTCTGAGTTTTTTGTTTTTGGATATTAAGTTGTTGAAGAAATCAAATCAATTTCTTGAATCTAATGAAGAGCATTAACTATCAATTTGATCTTGAATCTTGATCATGATCTCTTGGGTTCTTCAGTGGTGGGGGGAGGGTTTATATTGCCAAGATTTGGTGTCATACTAACTGTACAATTTCTTGAATTTTAAATTCTATGATTGATGATTCGGTGGGTAGTTGATTGACAATGCTAGCAAATCTTTGTTGAACACATGACTCATTATGCCCACAATCAGATGCCACATGGCCCACATCTCATGTTCAATGTCAAATAATACACTTATAAAAACGGAGTGACAAATTTTCCTCTTCGTATATTTTCGGCGGTAATTCTCTTTTTAACGTGAAAGAAATTATGAAGAGGTAACTGGAAAAAAGCACTAGCAAGTGCAGCAGTTGTGTTTTTGAGAATGTTGAACTGTTGAAGCAACTCATTCTGGTATTTAGCTCACATCCTTGGAGTATAAAAGTCATGTATAATACATACATATATCTCAGAGTGGACTAGTGGAGAATAAATTTATGTTAAAAGGAGCTTTTCGATACATCATAACCACTCTTTCTAAAGGAGCTGGTTTCATGTTATTTGTCCTAATTCTGACTTTTAATATGCAATATACAGAACAGCAAGATGGAGAGCTTTATTAGCAGGAGCAATAGCTGGACCGTCGATGCTCCTCACTGGATTCAACACACAACATACAAGCTTGGCTGTTTATATTCTTATGCGTGCTGCTGTCTTGGCATCACGTTGTGGAATAAAAAGCAAGCGTTTTGGACACATTTGTAAACCTCTCACATGGGCCCATGGAGACCTATTCCTAATGTGTCTCTCATCTACCCAAATATTGTATGTAACTGTTTCTTGCCATATCAAGTTTGCCTTCTGCAGATTTCACATCTTTTTTGTATTTCTTAAAATATAGGGATAACCCAAGTATTCAACTTATTTTCTATCTTTATTCTAGCTACCCATATATTGAAACTACTTTTGATAATGAATACATAGGCCACTCAAGTATTCAAAGTTTTAATTAAGGTAACCTAACTATGAAAACAGTTTAGAGGTGAACAAGTCTCAATTTAGTTCGGTTTATCTGATTCCGCCAAAAAACTTGCCAGATTATTGTAAAATGACAAAATGCTCTTAAATTTAAAGCTTAAGTTACCTCCATAGTTGTATAAATGATAAAAAGATTCTGATCAAGATGCAACTACATTCCAGGCCAACCAAGTATGTGCCTTGTTTTATTTATACTGATTCCAGCCAAAAACAGTCTGGATGATGAAAATTCTCTTTAATTTCTGGAAAGTTAAGATTACCTCTGATGAGGTGTCAACTTGTTATAAGTTAAGGTAACAACTTTAAGTATGTGTTTAGTTTTATATATCATATTCCAGCATGTTTCTAGCTGGATTGTCTAAAATGGAAGTATGAAACCATATACATATATGGTTGGCCTATAAATTAGCTTCAATATATCTTATTCCCTCATATACTACATAATTTTAACAATTTGCCTACACCAGGTGTGCATATGTATTGAAGCAAGATAGTTTACCACAATCATACAAATCATTTCTCAATAAACATGGTGGAAAAGACCCTGTTATCCTTCAAGGTGTTAGAGATATTGCTTGTGGCAAGCCTTTTACTAATCTAGAACAAATACAAAAGTTCTACAAAAACACAGGTGTTGATGTCGTACTCGACCCTCAAATGAAAGTTCCCTGTTCGGTAATTGCTTGCCATCTTTTGTTCTTAGTTTTATTAGCAGCAGGAATTTGATCTATGTACTTGTGAGTGGGTCGTTTCGGCTTATGTTTTATCTCCAATGGGTCCAACAGGTACAACGTGTATCTGTAAAAGCGTAAAACCTCCTCGATAATTTTATGTAAGAATTTAGATTATTGTTGGAAAAATATGTGTGCGTAACTCAGATGAGGCAACTGGTCGAAATGGGTAGTTTGTTTTAATACAAATGAAGAGTCGGGTTAAATAGACCTATTAGATTTTTGTAGTTTTTTGAATCACACATTATACATGATTCTAACATTTACACTGTTAAATTGACGTCGAACTGACTTGTTTTGTGTGTTGGAATAATACAATTTTGTAATCACATTTCACACTATTTATATATAAACAAGTTAAACGTGTTGGACAAATATGTTCCAGCTCAACCCGTAGAAAAGTTTACCCGTTACCCAGCCTGACCATCTTTTTTCTCATCTGCAGATTATACATGAAAACCAATCATGTAGTTGGCATGCGTTTTCATTCTTTCTTCAAGCATACAAAAGAGCAGTACCAGTTTATCTTCCGGTTTATTTAATCCCTGCACTTATAGTGCATCGCCAAGGACTTGGGAAACGGTATGTATTTCTTCATCCCCATGCTCTTAAAAGTTTTATTTATTAGTTTTCTGTTATAGATATGATTTTGTCTTTTTACTTCTATTTAACTACCCAATGTTACAAAAAATTCATAGCTTTCAAAACATCTGCCATGTAATATATACATCTGCCCTTCTATCATTGATAGTAGATTTCTTTTCACATACTAACATTTTAAAAATTGTAATTTTGCATATCCACAATGGCACAATCATCTGGACTCTTCATTTAAATTTATTATTTTTACCTGATACAGGCCTTTTACAATATTGGGTAAAGGTCTTTTTGGTACTGCAAGATCAAGCCTGTTTCTTTCTACATACTGTACTTCTGCCTGGTGAGCTTACATTTATACATATAATCAATTTATGTAGCTCAAACAAATTGCAATTGAAATAAGATGAAACTGAAAATGGTTTTGATTTTTCTTCAAGGGTTAATACTGTAAAAAAGTAATTTACTTCCTCATTTTGAGTGATTTGGTTCAATCTGAGAGAGTATGTTGGTCTTTGTGGTATTAATGTTTAACCCTTTTTTTAAACAAAATGCCATTGGATGATTTCTTCAGTTTATTAGCTCCAAAATGTTTTATGTTTAATTTAATTAACTTGGTTAATGTTATTATTTATCAGGGTCTGGACATGCTTCCTCTTCAGGATTTTCAAAAGATGTAATGTCACCATGCTAGCATTGGGCACGGTAATTCCACTTGCTCATTTTCTTTAAATTGACATGCAAACAAATAAACAAACATGCCCCATAATTTTCACTCAGACAGCCAGTCTAGGGAAAGTTGACATGCAAAAATCATAATTCTAAGATAAATTAACCCTCAAATTGAAAAGGTATCAATATAGAGGGAAATTTGATGCTTAAATTTTACTACCAATTTGAGTTAATAAAAAGTTCTAAAACCAATCCCTCACCCGAAAACCCGGCCCATAAGTTTCAGGTTTTGGTATTTTTGTCATCCCTAGTTTGATGAGCATCCTTCGGGTTAGATGATATCATTGTTGGGTCGAATGGGTCAAGTTAAAACTAAAAAACTAAACCTGACAAATGTGTTGATCAGGTTTAAAGTCGCTCAAAGGTATTTAAATGTTTTCAGCCTCCTAATGGGCTATGGTTAGTTTCTATTTTGCGCCTACTTTAGAATTGGTTGCTAAAATCTGAAAAAAAAAGTTCTTAGAGTTCATTCTCTTATACGATACACTGAATAAAATTTAAAAAGTGAACAAAAGGGGACGTATCAACCAGATCCGTCCCGGAACGTTTTGACCCATCATCCAACCCGCCCTCCATGCCAACTTTGGATATATCCGTAGTTCAGTACTCTTTATAATCTACTATTTCTTACGTTTATTTACTTATTTACTGAATAAAAAACGTCTACTTTTGGAACAGTTTCCAACTGGTCTGAGTTTAGCAATTGAGAAAAAGAGCAGGAGAATAGAAATATCCCTCTACTGCCTTGCACGAGCCATCGAAAGCTTCTTCACAACAATGTCGGAAATAGGTTACATGCCGCAACTGGAAAACTTAAAACGAGTCGACGTTTTAATATTCAGCCTGTCAACCGCAATCATAATGCATTGTTACGCCATTGAGAGAGACGTTTTTCGGTCCAAGTATTTGAATGTGCTTGATTGGGTGTTTGGTGTGCCTCGTTCACCACACGAAACGACACCACAAAAGAAAAACAACGAAACGAGAAACGAGCCAGCGGATTTTTGATTGTTGATATATTGGTTTTTTGATAGACGAAGGGCAAGCAGTTATGATGACAGTGAATTTTGTTAAATTAAACTTATTGTGTTGTATGCTTTGTTAATGAGAAGTGGATAGGGCAGGGGCATAGGGTTGTGAAACTGAAAACCCAGTTGATTCAACCTGTGCGGTTCAAAAATGGTAGGGGTGTTCAAAAACAGTTGGAAACCTGTCGAATTAGGTCAATTTTAACAAAAAGAGAAGCTTATTAAGTTCAAAGATTGTAGTAAGAAAGGAAATATTCAATTTGACTGTTGCTATAGGGAGTGGTAGTCATTTGAATTCAATGAAATTGAAACATAAATTTTGAAAGTGGAACTTAAAGCCAATTTGAAGGTTGGAATAGTTTTATTGCTTTTACTTTCTATTGACTTGATTTCTGTTAATCTAATTTGATTGTTGCACGCACCTTTTAATATGTACGGGTGCAAAATCATTGAAGACGTTTATGTTTTTCATATCTATCTATATCTATAATCATTATTATGGTCGCTTTTTGAAAAATGTTTATATCTGTTGCAATGCAAAATACATTTTATATACTAAAGGGTCTTCACGTGATATGTCGGAGGAGAAAACTACATATTAACACACATTTGTAAGAATAAAATAAAAACAATGCTATTTGTATTCGTTCATTTACCCTTAACATATTTTATTCCTTCATCTACCTAGCTTTAAAAGATTTTTTAAGACTTTTCTTGTATTATTATGTATGTTTAACAAACTCATATTGGTTATTATTTTCTTTAAATTATTTAATCTTATATAAATTACAAGTGATATACAAATTAAAAAATAATATAAATATTATTGATATATATATACATAATTTAAAGTTTTTATTCGGTGGACGTAGTTATTGGCAAAAACTTACTGAATCCATCGTTTAGGCTCGTAATAAATTAAAAGTTGCTCCTGCTACCCAGCCGAGAGCCTTAAGCATTTTACAAGGATGTGCTGTAGGAGTAGCCCATTACCTTCTGGGTGGAATTGCCACAACATGGGCGTTCTTAGCATGAGTTACTACAGTAGGATAATGGCTAGGAGGATTTGAAAAGCATTATGGAATTAAGATTTTCAAGGTTTAGCCAAGACTTTATTAAATATGTGTATGCATTTATAGGACAATTTATAAATAGAAAAATATATAGCCAGTGAAAATAGGAATGGGAAAATAAAGTTTTTCAAAAAATCATCCATTTTTTGGTAAAAAAAAATAAATTAAACTACACCTATTTGGTAATTAAGTTCTCAAAATACACTAGTTTGGGGAAAAAAATCCATTTGTAAAGTATTTAAATAATTCATTGGTGAAGCATTATATAAATTTGAAGGTTTAATAAAAGTTTATAAAATAAAGTGTATAAAATCATATTAAATAAAAATAGTTTTCAAAATTAGTTAAAAATAAAAGATTGTTTACATACTTAAATTTCTAAAGAAATTTTATTAACTATAACTGAAATTTTTATCCAAGTAATTTATGACATTTATAATAAAGATTATTCAATTAATTACTGTTTTGTATTTAATAAGAAAATGACGGATAATTTTACCCTTTTAAACTATTAAAAATTAATGTAAAAAAAATAAAGTTTTCCAATACATAAAAACGAGTTGTTTGACCCACCCCGCGCGTTGCCGCGGGGTTGGAATTGTATACTAATAAACAGCTAAAGATGTCTAATAATATGTACACTAAATAGCTTTAGTACCAATCATCACAGCCAAGATAATCTCGAAGCGTTAAAATTTAGATAAACAACATGAAAGCCAAACCAAATCAGCGAAAACCGAATCAAGGTAACCGCATCCAAGTAAAAGAACACTAACCAAGTGAAAGATTTCATTCAACAGGGGGGATGGCGGAAGTTCCTGAGAAATTAGTCGACGAATTCTTCACAACTTGTGACCATCCGGTCGTCATGTACAGGCTTTCATCAATCTTTTTGATCTTGATGTCCCAGAACATGCTTTTAGTAAAAACCATACATTTCCAGCCGTGTGTAATTCAGTATCTATATAGCCCAATAAAGGAAGACTTTCACAGTAGCAAATTTGTAAGTACACGTAATCAAGACCGAGTTGATATATATAAACGACTTTATAGGCTCAGATCATCATAGAGGTTAGAAGGTTAATTTATGATTCTATGGCTGCAAAACCTATTGCCACGCCAAAATAAACCAAAAAATTACCTTGAACCCCAACTCAGAATAATCATCATGGCCCTGTTATCATTTACCAACCTCTATTTATCAAGTGATTGTCATAGCAACAGTAACTTCAAAGCAGCAGAAGAACCAATGTTCATCATTTACCAACTTCTATCTATCAAGTGATTGTCATAGCAACAGTAACCTCAAAGCAACAGAAGAACCAATGTTCAGATAATCAGGCCATAGAAATTGAAACCACAAAAATGAAAGAGCTGTGGCCAAACTAAGAAGAACCATATGTCCACTATTCATCATCAATTTGCTTTGTATGTGTTATATAAAGTAATATGAATAACTTGCTAGGCTCAGATCTTCATAGAGGTTCATAAGAGAAGGTTAATTTATTATAGTTCTATGGCTGCAAAACCTATTGCCACGCCAAAATAAACCAAAAAATTACCTTGAACCCCAACTCAGAATAATCATCATGGCCTTGTTATCATTTACCAACCTCTATTTATCAAGTGATTGTCATAGCAACAGTAACTTCAAAGCAGCAGAAGAACCAATGTTCATCATTTACCAACGATATCCATCTCGATGTGTTTCGTGCGTTGGTGTTATAATCTCAAAGGAATCAAGATGAGAATACAGTAAAAACAACAAACAGGAAAGGTAAAAATACCTTTTTACTTAAATCAAGCTCCAATTGAGGCAGCACCCTGCATATAAAACGACGATAAGAAGTCGAAAGCAATAAGAAACAAATGACTGGAATTATGAAAGTTCAACAACGAAAGGAAAAACAAAATTCCCGTTACCGGGAAAGTCTTCAAAGGGGAGAAATTTTTACCTATTGATAACAAACTCTGAACATTCAATATCTATGAATCGAAGCACAAAAACACGCTGAATTTTCGGAATCCTTAATATAAGGGCATGACGACGGGGAGAAAGAAGCGTTTGCTTTAGTGAATGTTAAATTGAAAATTGAGTGCGGGTTACAATTATACCAAAAATAACACAGAATACAACCAAGTACTTGTAAGTTATCTTATGTTGATACCATTAATAATGACGGAGAATTATCTAAACTCTTATACTTCCAATCAGCAACATGTACGAAGTCAAATATGGGAAATTTACCTCCACTCCAAAAGATAACTTGTAACAGCCTGCACGTGGAGAAAACATTGTCGTAAAAGAAAGTAAAATTACAAAAGCACATGGAACAAATAAAAGATAAAAGGAGAATTTAATAACTACAGTGGAACATGTTGATTGCTTCATAACATTCTCTTAAGATTTCAGTTCAGATAATACACAACCATCACACATAAACCGTTACACCCCCAAAGAAATGAACTCAAATCCCAATTCCATAAACATAAAATAAATAGATCTAATACTCTGAATGCAAATGGAATGCTACATAGGGTTTTGCATATGGGGAAAGAATGAAAGAAAGTATTGGGTAGTTCGTTGTTACCTCAAGAAAGGCTTTCACGTCTTCCTAATCCTTAGAACTCTGCTTCTGCTCTGCTCCGTTAGCCCTTAAACATCATTCTCCGGCAACCACAAATAGTGCAATTATAAGTGGATCAAATGGAACTGTTTTAGGATTACTTTCATTATGTTCTTGACAACGAAGATAAGATTAAAAAGCAACATAATCATTTAGGCTGTATCGAAGCATCATCATTTAGGCGATAAGTGAAGCTATAAATTTTCTCTTTGCCGATAAGGAACTGCATTGGTTCAAGAACCTTTTTTGGATCAGTGTATGCTCCTCTCAAGAGTCAAGACCAGTGCTTCACAGGAACCTGGGTTCCACTGGATCACATACTTGCGTATGACACGTACGTTCAGAGGATGAGGGCTTTTGTATGCTCTTAAGTCAGTAATACTGTAATGAGACTGCATATTTGTTTCTGAAATGAAAGCAAAGTATGTAAATTATTAACAATGTTTGAAACAGAATGCATATTTTTAGACACAACAGTAGATAATTATACACGTAATAAACATACAGAAGAGAATGTAAATATAGAAATAAATCACTATTGTATTCTAAGCATTGAAGTTTAGAGCGGCATAGCTAACTAAAATTAGGTATATATAGAAGAACATACATGATAATGCATAGGCTAAAAAATTGACATGCTCATTCTTTATTAGTTATCTGATTTGTGCAGACAGACAAAAAAGCATAGAAGAATTATAACAATCTTCACTTTTATGATAACTTCTTTAATATGTATAGAATATGTAAAGTATAGATTGTATTGTCAACATACCTTTAGCTGAAAGCATGTCCGTCCGAATCTGCAACATGTTTAAATAAGCCACATTAGATAAAAATATATCCATAAGGTCCTTCCTAAAATCTAATAAAAATGTAAGCAATACAGCAGTATATATTGAAAAATGAAAGTAAAATCTTGGTTGCAACGGCTAATAATTATTTAAGCATATAGACGAACACTAAACACACATATGAACAATTTATAAATTTGAAAGCCAACTACATTTTTAAGTTTTCAAGACCAAATTAGATAGGCTAATTCAACTACATACAAATATAGTTATTATGAATTCTTCTCAACTTTGTCATTTACTTGCTTTCGATTGGCATTTCCATTACGTATTAATCATCAAGTTATGGATGAATCAAACCAAAATTTATAAACCAACAGTCATAGAAATCAACTTTGATCAATTAATAAAACTACTACTAAACATGAGAAAATGTGACTGTACCTAAGATTTAGAAAACAGTTGTTGTGAGTGCTGCAGTTGAAACCTACAATGCCACAACAGTTACTATCACATGGTTAAACATGAGACAAAATATAACAATAATGATAATGATAAGAATTAAGACAACAACATGCATGATAATCTGAACAAAATATACATCCACAAAGCATGACATTGGTAACAAAAGCTCAAAAGTAGATAGAACACCATTGTATGTGAAACATTAAAACAATTTACAACCAAAAAGGAGGAGAAATCCAAATATACTATTTTATCTTTGAATGGTCTTAAGCAGAAAAGAAAACATGAACTTTTAGAGCCAAAAGGAAGAAGAAAATCCAATAAAGCAAATAAGACAGGCATGCATGAAAGTAACCTAAAGTGAGTCAACATAGCAACAAAAACAGAGAAGCATAGAATCTCATTCAGACATTTAATTGAACATCTGATCTGCATTTGTAAGTTGGCCTCATTTTCCACAAAACCACGTAGTTCATTTTGTATTACAATTTACAAACGGAATCGTCATACAAACCGACAACACCACACAAAACAACCTAACATGAGTTGGTTGGTTTGTTCAAAATCCTAAACGAAAAAACGTATTGATCTAGAATTGAATTTCACATGCAAACCTAACGTACCCTAGCCTAATTGCCAAAATCTCAAAATTCAATGACGATGAGCATTTACCTCGTATGATTTCTCCCGTTTTCACATCGAGCGATCAGATTAAAAAATAATGCTATCAAACATTATGTACTCGCAGACTGTGGTGTCCTCGTTCACAGATTGTAATCTCATCTTCAGTAGAATGAACCTGCAATTGCTATAAAATGTAAGAACAACCCTAATTAAACTCACATGTCTGTAGTTTACGGAAAATTTCCCCTTCTCTGTTTGGGCGAAACCCTAAAAAGCCCATTGCCACAATATCGACGTTAGTCTGAAAAAGAACGAACGATGTAAAGAAAACAGGAACAAACCGAAGTAAAAATCTTAGAAAGGTGCGGCTGAGAGAGTCCCCGTCGTCGTCCGGGGACGCAACAGCAACGCCGCCGCCGCCTAAGCAGCGATAACCTAAAAGAAACAGCGGCGCCGCCGCTGGGTTTCCGGATCGCGACCGCACACCGATTCTGCTATGCTGATGTCGTCTCCAGAATAGAAGGTCGCCGGAATCCGGCCGAGATGCGAAGAATGGAGAGAACTTCGGCTGAGAGATGGATAGGCAGAGAGAGTAGAATAAGAAGGAAAGAGAAGTTTTGACGGTTTTGACAAAAACCGTGGGCGGGGGGGGGGGGGGTAAAGTGTAACAAAAATGAAAGAGCTGTGGCCAAACTAAGAATAACAATATGTCCACTATTCACCATCAATTTGTAATGTATATTTATAAAATATAATAGGTATTTGCAAAGTTCACAAATTTATTAAAACCTAGTACATATGCAGAGGTGCAAAAACCGGTTTGAAACAGGAATCGATTCGGTTCAGAAATCGATTCTTGACTTTTTCGATTCTGGTCAAAATCGATTCCTGACCGAATCGATTCGATTCAAGAATCAGATTAGTCAACTTTTTATGTATCGATGCAACAACAAGATGCTATTTGTAACAAGTAGTTTTGTTGGTTGGATAATTGGTCACATTTTATTCAAGAAATGGATTGGATTTCTATTAGACGTAATTAAAGACTTAAAGAATACTTAAAATTTTAAAAAGTAATAAATTACTAAAAATATTGATACATAAGAAAAATAAAAGAACAAATAAGAAGAAATACATCCACCCCCTACCGATTGAATAACCTCTGCTAGAAAGAAACTCATAAAACCAACCCCATTTGGAATTCCATCAATGATTCGTCTATCAAAAAAATGAGTGAATTCGGCCAATTTTCTCACCCTCACAGTTAAGAATGTTCCATAAAAGGCATCTATGTAACCCCGATTATGTGACCAATCATATATAGCATTTTTTATTTTGTCAGAAAAATTACGCTTAGGACCCATTTTAACAAATGAATTAATTATGTCCAAATTTTGAAAAGATGAATAACAAGTTTATATAAAAAAAATGCTATAAATATTCCCAAAGAGGCTATACTGACTAAAAAAAGAGCATCTTTTCACCAGAAAAATCTCGAATTGGTAGGAATCGATTCGGTTTGAAATTGAAATCGATTCCTAACCAGAATCGATTCCAACCAATTCGTACGCTTTAATTTTCTTTTTTTTTATTTATAAAAAACTAAAAAAACACACTTTTATTGAATTCAAACATAAAATATTACAATCACAAGTTGTTCAAACTTAATTCATTATAAAGATAGATGATTTGGAAAGGAAAATACAAATTGTTCTTTAATTAAACCAAGAAAAATACAAATTTTTATTTAATTCAACCAAGGAAAATATAAATTGTTCTTCAATTCCTCCATAGGACTATATATACAAAAGATTACGATAAAAATTGTTGGAGGGGGGGGGGGGGGGGGGCTCAAACGGCTAGAAAACATCTATATAGCTGTTACTAACGGCTATATTAACGGTCTAAAAGGAATGCGATGGAATCGATAGAATCAATAGAATCAATTCGGCCGAAATCGATTTAGGAATCGATTCATACTCTGAAACCCCGAATCGGTCAGAATCGATTCGTATCAATTCGTAAATCAATTCTAATCGAATTGAATTTCGATTCCAAACCGATTCCTGACCCGGAATCGATTCCGGATTTACACCTCTATACATATTACTTTCTTATTTTCATCAAAACAAAATCCTAAGCCAAATCATTATTTTTGTTTTGTGAGAGTTTAGATATTATTTATTAGGAAAATTGGATTTTAATAATACAAGTTTTACCTAATTGGCCAATAATAATACGAGTTTCAAAATTTCCTCACAATAATACCAGTTATGTATGTATTGGATTATAATGATACACCGTTAGCTTTTTACTAACGGTGTTAGTTTCTTGCTGACGTGGCAAATTATGTTATTTTTTTTTAACAAAGTTATTAAATTGTAGGGGTTGATTATGTAATTTCTATAATATGCTTAAAAAGAAAGAAAAAGGTTTAAAAAAACCTAAAAACCTAAATATCACCAGTCTTCTTCCTACAACCACCGCCGCTGGCCACCTGCTCCGGCAAACCCCGTTTTCCGGCGAGCCCAGTTTGTGCCGAGCAGAATCCGGCCAAACCCCCATCGTGGTTCTTGAACTCGAACCTGAATTTCACGCAAGATCGAACCTGAATTTCACGCTAAGTAGTCACCGGAACGAGTGGGTTCTCTCGAGATCAGAAGCTCCGATCGTTCCCTCTCTCCCTCGGTTGAAACTTAACCACGATTTCTCCCTTCTTCACCCTAGCACAGCAGCAGAAATGGCCGCGATTCGGCTGTTTCAGCCCCAATCGACGGCAATGACCACGGCTCGGTCTTGGTTCAGTGGCGGTGCAGAAGCAAACGGCGGCTTGTTATCCTTTTCTTAACTCTCGATCTTGGTTGTCGTGAAACAGTGGCGGTGCAGAAGCAAACGGCGATAGCAGATCGGAGAGATCAGAGAGTGGATGACTGGATGGTGAGAGGCGACAGTGAGGTGGGTTGACGCCGGAGGAGATGATGGTGGACGCTGGTGGTCGGAGGAGATGAAACGCACTTGCGGCTGTCGCCGGAGAGCCGGCCGGAGATGGGTCGCCGGAGAGCCGGCGGCTCTCTCTCCCTTCCCTTCTGCCCAACGATTTAACCTTTTTCTTTCTTTTAAACTATATTATAGAAAGTACATAATCAACCCCCACAATTTAATAACTTTGTTAAAAAATAACATAATTTGCCACGTCAGCAAGGAACTAACACCGTTAGTAAAAAACTAACGGTGTATCATTATAATCCAATACATACATAACTAGGATTATTGTGAGGAAATTTTGAAACTCGTCTTATTATTGGCCAATTAGGTAAAACTTGTATTATTAAAATCCAATTTTCCTATTTATTATATGTCAATATGGCATACCTTAAAACCTGAAGATGAAACGTGTTAGATTAGATATGCATAAAATGCATAACATATTCATAATATAACTATACAAAAGTGTATAAACTTAAAAAGCAAACCAGACCTATACCTCCAACCAAACCAAAACCAACATATTATCTAAAGTAAATAGTAAAACACATATTATCTAAACTAAAAAGAAAAAACACAGTGGTCCAAAATATTCGTTAGTCGTTCTATGCTAAGCTCCCTCAAATGCCAATAGCCGATGAAATTTCAGTTTACGATACCAAGTTGAACGCCAGTCATTTCAAGAAAAGGTCTTCAATTGGTTCAAAACTCATGTCATTACAAGTTATCAACTTTAACACGTTGTTTACCTAGCTCATCCCATAGCCAGCACCACCACATAGACAACTAATAGGTGGCATTAAAACAACTCACTCACATCAATCAAGTTAAAGGCATCACGCCACAACACCCCTATTAACATAACATTTCACAAACATTATCAACTTCACTTAACAACCAAATCTCTTGCTAAATTTCAAACCACCCTATCGGCTTTCAAAACCCTTCACTTAACAAACAGTCATTCTCTCTGTGACTCGTGTCTTACGAGCATCCCTTCTCCGTTTTCGTTCAGCTAATCCAATTCCTACTCAATTAAGTCCCGTTCTGTAGGGGTGACCAATCCACGGGTACGACCCGATAAAACCAAAGAACCGTGAATTTGGCCGGTCCAGTTCTCAGTTCCTACAATTCATTATTCATGGTTCTGGTTACGACCCGTGAATACCACCAAAAAGCCCGCGAATGTTAATACCCACGAATTAAGAGGAAGTAACAGGCGACTGATTGAGACCTAGCTTGTGTTTTGATTTGGCACTCGGATCTTGGAGACCCAGCTTCTCATTCTTACTACAATGTATTTCTTCGTCAATTGGGGATTTCTGCAGTTGAAAGTGAACCAAACCAGATTCTTCTGTTTTCATTTGGTGCTTGATTTCAGAAACCCAGCTTCTGCTTCTTACTCTTCTATATTTCTTCTTGGCCAATTGGGGATGTCAATCGTCTTTCTTCATTGAATCACATAAACTTGGATTTCGGGCTTTGAAATTACTAAAAAAATAAAGACTTAGAAGGAGTAATGAACTGACAGTGGTGAAGGAGACGATGCTATGCATTTACAAGGTTTTGAGTGTGAGCAAGAAGAGCCTATAAACATTGGTCTTCTTGTTTAATCTATTCTCACAGTCCAGATTAATGACCCGATAACAACAGTTCGGAACTGATAAGGGGCTTACCAGTCCGGTTCCAGTTCTTCGTTTTACTTTCACAGTTTTGGTTCCTGTCATGTTTGGTCCGGTTCTAACCCAATAATCACCCTTAAGGTTTCGCATCATTGCCACTTTTACAGCCATGTTGTCATCATGTTATATGGCTGGTTGTCGCTGCTAATCTAGCACCTCTACTACCCCGCTGTCCCACCCTGCCACAGCCACTCCTGCGGCAGATCCGTCCGTCAACAGCCACAACACCACTGATGATCGCCAACACACGTCAATTGTCGCCTGGCATTGGACTCTAACGAGAACCCACCTTGTCACCAGTAGACTAGCCACCACTGCCACCGGTCCTGCGCTGCCGAAAATAACCGCCGATTGCTTTAACCGTGGCCAATCAACATAGACACACATACAAACTACGGCATCCCTTTAATATGATCATTACTTAGTGTATTTACTCCTTCCAAATAGTCATATTATGAGAAATTATTCTAAAAATGTGGTATATTAGTCCCAAATGACCGCTTAAAGGTGGTTGCAAAATGGTACAACATGGTCTCAAGCCCGGTGGCTAAAAGCTGTTGCAAATCGATCGATGAATGAAAGGTTGTCAATCGTCATTATCAAGTATTTAAGGAGTAAATAGTTTCACATAGTCCCGTCTTCCACCATTTTGCAACCACCTTTAAGCGGTCATATGGGACTAAAATAACACATTTTTAGAATAATTTCTCATATTATATGACTACGTAAGAAGTAAAAACACTAAGCAATGATCATATTAAATAAAGTGAAAACTGAACAAATTATCAAACGGGTTAGATCATACCTTGTTTGCCAAACTCAGCAAAACTTCACTTTGCTTCTTCTCCATATCCTCCATATGAAAATACCTAAGTGCTTTGTGATGAAAGAACTTTGCTAACTTCCAGACATACACTTGACACCCTTACAACTGGTACCCCTACACTTCTATAACTTTACAAGACAAACACCAGTAATCTGATTTTACAAAAGTTGAACCTTACATAAAAATGGGCACCAATGAGGACCAATTTACTTATGCAATGCAACTAGTACACCATTGACCATGGTGCTTATCAACCTTCATGGTTATAGAGGCTATAGGTGAGGTGGGACCAGATGCCAGACTCTCGATTCACAGGATCATGTCTTGCTTGTCGATTCCAAACTAGGATACCTCGGCAATCATTGATGGGATGCTGAAATTGCTTGCAAGCATTCAGTTGTCACTTGCATCCAATACAGTGACGAGTCCGTTCAAGTAAATATTAACTTTAAAAAGTATTTCATGTTACAGGTTTAACTAAACCAAATTCATTAATTGCAGAAAATATAGATAATTTTAAATAAATAAAAATGTATTCACAGAACTGTTAAAAGTCTCCTTAAAATCCTTCTTAAATAGCAAATCATATTATTTAAATGAGTGAATATAAATTAAAGTGGTTAATAATATAGCTTTTATCAACATATATACAGCTAACATTTAAAAATAACACCAAAAAGAACTTCAAGAAACTACAATCTAATTGAAACAAAATGTTCTTGATTTGTATATATTTTAACAGATTCATACAAAAGAAGGATTCAAATAGCAATTTTCATACCACATCACCAACACAACAGATAAAGCGATGCTGTAACTTTGTTCTTCATGTTAGTCTTTTTAGCATGCAGAATCCAAATATACAAACTGCACACAAAACCAACTAGTTTTATACAATATGAATGTGACATTACAAAATTTAATACCAATATATGTATATGCGTATACCTCAAGAACGTGATCGTGAACGCACAAATTCTTCTAATCTGTCCCAAACATCAAGTGCAGCTGCTCTGTCCTGGTGCCTTTTGTTCTTGCTTATCTAAATATATAAAATTGAGTAAAAAAAAATAAAGTTCAAAAACTTTACAGATTAAGTACAAATCTAAAAGCTAAAAGATTATCAAAGCTTATCTCACCGATATGATTTTCACATTCCATTGCTTCACAATCTTAGCTGACTCGACACTGTCGTCTTCAAAACGCATGTAAAATCCAAGAACTATAGAGCAAATTTACAAGATAAATATTATCAGATCATGCAAGTCTAATGATCATGTTGTTAAATATGAATCAAGTCTTATAAAATTTTATAGCAAATCATTATTTTTATATCAAGCTTTGGGTCTGTTATAAAACACAGCTTCTTGCATCTTCCGTTCAGTCATGAACCACAAAAAGAATTTTGGCGGGACCATTTTGGGCCTGGAATGTAAGACTTGATTCATATTTAACAACATCCCGGACTAACTTGCCCATCAAAGTGTCCGGGGGACTTTGACCCCATGGACCCTCTAACGGGTTTCTGGTATTGTAGTTTCTACTCTGACCTAAAACACTACCATGGATTTGTGCAGCAAGAAACATAGTTCAAAAAATCTGTAATTTACATCTTAGAAAGCATAGTCATCTATTTTAAGCCATTGAACACATAAAAAATTCAGCCTTTTGGTAAGGAAACTCAAAAGCAAGTATCGTAAACTTAAATTCAATATAACTAAATGATAAACTCACTTTTATTAAAGATCTCAACATGATCCTTAAATGGCCAATCTTTAAACTGCCATTCTTTCCCCAACACAAAAACGGCCACCACTCGACTCCATTCCTCGGCCTTCAAAGCAGACGGTTTATCCCTCACCTCATATGCGGTCACCACCCGATCTCTACTACTAAACTTCTTCAACACAGTCACACACTCCGGTTTTGGCCCCTTCATCTGCTTCATCTTCACATCAGTAGGTATAAACACACCATCTTCCAAAAACTCCTTCACATTATAGATAGTAATCAAAGTTTGTGAAGCACTCGGAACCAGAATAATCGGCACCCCATCACCAATCTTACTCCCCTTCAAGTTCATTTTCGGCCTCTGATTCCCATCTAACCCTAAATCATCACCAAACCCTCTATCAATCCTGTTTTTAGCAACCAAACCATCCTTTCTCTGCTGTGATTCTAATCTCTGCCTTTCTTCATCCCTCTTTGTGGCCGCAGTAAGCACACTGTAGAAATCCCTATGCCTGCACTCCAAAACCGTTTCACGATCCTTCAACGGCCTCTCAATTTCCCTAAGCAAATCCATAGGGTTTTCATTGACCAAAACCCTAGGTTCCTGATTATCAACATCAAATTCATCACCAGGCACAACGTTCAAATTAGGATAATCACCGACACGATACTCGTGGCTTTCGAAGCTCTGGTGTTGAGATTGAGGCGGGAGGAACTCAATGGCGTCGGTGGATGAAATCCTACCTTGCAGGTACTCGATTAACGGCTTCCGATCGAGAAGTGTGACGGCGGGGACCTTCTGCGTGCCGGCGTTTCGGATGTAATCGTGGTGCTTAATGTTGGCATTCTTTATGAAGTAAACTAGGGTTTCGAGAGTGTAGAGATTACCTTGTTTTGATCTGTAAGCCGTTTCGATTGTGCAGGGGAACGAGTAGGATGAACCGAATCGGTACTCGTTGCCGACTCGGACGATTTTGTCGAGCTCGTTTCTGATCGCCATCTCCCGGAGAGCCGTCAGAGGATCCATGGAAGTGTGTGTTTTGAGGTCTGGTTTTTGATTGATGCTACTGAAATGAAAGTGGCGACTGTGGCGTCTTTTA
>JBCNJP010000013.1:135685-145685 GCA_039602395.1 Deinandra increscens subsp. villosa
AAAATATAATAGGTATTTGCAAAGTTCACAAATTTATTAAAACCTAGTACATATGCAGAGGTGCAAAAACCGGTTTGAAACAGGAATCGATTCGGTTCAGAAATCGATTCTTGACTTTTTCGATTCTGGTCAAAATCGATTCCTGACCGAATCGATTCGATTCAAGAATCAGATTAGTCAACTTTTTATGTATCGATGCAACAACAAGATGCTATTTGTAACAAGTAGTTTTGTTGGTTGGATAATTGGTCACATTTTATTCAAGAAATGGATTGGATTTCTATTAGACGTAATTAAAGACTTAAAGAATACTTAAAAATTTAAAAAGTAATAAATTACTAAAAATATTGATACATAAGAAAAATAAAAGAACAAATAAGAAGAAATACATCCACCCCCTACCGATTGAATAACCTCTGCTAGAAAGAAACTCATAAAACCAACCCCATTTGGAATTCCATCAATGATTCGTCTATCAAAAAAATGAGTGAATTCGGCCAATTTTCTCACCCTCACAGTTAAGAATGTTCCATAAAAGGCATCTATGTAACCCCGATTATGTGACCAATCATATATAGCATTTTTTATTTTGTCAGAAAAATTACGCTTAGGACCCATTTTAACAAATGAATTAATTATGTCCAAATTTTGAAAAGATGAATAACAAGTTTATATAAAAAAAATGCTATAAATATTCCCAAAGAGGCTATACTGACTAAAAAAAGAGCATCTTTTCACCAGAAAAATCTCGAATTGGTAGGAATCGATTCGGTTTGAAATTGAAATCGATTCCTAACCAGAATCGATTCCAACCAATTCGTACGCTTTAATTTTCTTTTTTTTATTTATAAAAAACTAAAAAAACACACTTTTATTGAATTCAAACATAAAATATTACAATCACAAGTTGTTCAAACTTAATTCATTATAAAGATAGATGATTTGGAAAGGAAAATACAAATTGTTCTTTAATTAAACCAAGAAAAATACAAATTTTTATTTAATTCAACCAAAGAAAATATAAATTGTTCTTCAATTCCTCCATAGGACTATATATACAAAAGATTTTGTTGGAGGGGGGGGGGGGGGGGGGGGCTCAAACGGCTAGAAAACATCTATATAGCTGTTACTAACGGCTATATTAACGGTCTAAAAGGAATGCGATGGAATCGATAGAATCAATAGAATCAATTCGGCCGAAATCGATTTAGGAATCGATTCATACTCTGAAACCCCGAATCGGTCAGAATCGATTCGTATCAATTCGTAAATCGATTCTAATCGAATTGAATTTCGATTCCAAACCGATTCCTGACCCGGAATCGATTCCGGATTTACACCTCTATACATATTACTTTCTTATTTTCATCAAAACAATATCCTAAGCCAAATCATTATTTTTGTTTTGTGAGAGTTTAGATATTATTTATTAGGAAAATTGGATTTTAATAATACAAGTTTTACCTAATTGGCCAATAATAATACGAGTTTCAAAATTTCCTCACAATAATCCTAGTTATGTATGTATTGGATTATAATGATACACCGTTAGCTTTTTACTAACGGTGTTAGTTTCTTGCTGACGTGGCAAATTATGTTATTTTTTTTAACAAAGTTATTAAATTGTAGGGGTTGATTATGTAATTTCTATAATATGCTTAAAAAGAAAGAAAAAGGTTTAAAAAAACCTAAAAACCTAAATATCACCAGTCTTCTTCCTACAACCACCGCCGCTGGCCACCTGCTCCGGCAAACCCCGTTTTCCGGCGAGCCCAGTTTGTGCCGAGCAGAATCCGGCCAAACCCCCATCGTGGTTCTTGAACTCGAACCTGAATTTCACGCAAGATCGAACCTGAATTTCACGCTAAGTAGTCACCGGAACGAGTGGGTTCTCTCGAGATCAGAAGCTCCGATCGTTCCCTCTCTCCCTCGGTTGAAACTTAACCACGATTTCTCCCTTCTTCACCCTAGCACAGCAGCAGAAATGGCCGCGATTCGGCTGTTTCAGCCCCAATCGACGGCAATGACCACGGCTCGGTCTTGGTTCAGTGGCGGTGCAGAAGCAAACGGCGGCTTGTTATCCTTTTCTTAACTCTCGATCTTGGTTGTCGTGAAACAGTGGCGGTGCAGAAGCAAACGGCGATAGCAGATCGGAGAGATCAGAGAGTGGATGACTGGATGGTGAGAGGCGACAGTGAGGTGGGTTGACGCCGGAGGAGATGATGGTGGACGCTGGTGGTCGGAGGAGATGAAACGCACTTGCGGCTGTCGCCGGAGAGCCGGCCGGAGATGGGTCGCCGGAGAGCCGGCGGCTCTCTCTCCCTTCCCTTCTGCCCAACGATTTAACCTTTTTCTTTCTTTTAAACTATATTATAGAAAGTACATAATCAACCCCCACAATTTAATAACTTTGTTAAAAAATAACATAATTTGCCACGTCAGCAAGGAACTAACACCGTTAGTAAAAAACTAACGGTGTATCATTATAATCCAATACATACATAACTAGGATTATTGTGAGGAAATTTTGAAACTCGTCTTATTATTGGCCAATTAGGTAAAACTTGTATTATTAAAATCCAATTTTCCTATTTATTATATGTCAGTATGGCATACCTTAAAACCTGAAGATGAAACGTGTTAGATTAGATATGCATAAAATGCATAACATATTCATAATATAACTATACAAACGTGTATAAACTTAAAAAGCAAACCAGACCTATACCTCCAACCAAACCAAAACCAACATATTATCTAAAGTAAATAGTAAAACACATATTATCTAAACTAAAAAGAAAAAACACAGTGGTCCAAAATATTCGTTAGTCGTTCTATGCTAAGCTCCCTCAAATGCCAATAGCCGATGAAATTTCAGTTTACGATAGCAAGTTGAACGCCAGTCATTTCAAGAAAAGGTCTTCAATTGGTTCAAAACTCATGTCATTACAAGTTATCAACTTTAACACGTTGTTTACCTAGCTCATCCCATAGCCAGCACCACCACATAGACAACTAATAGGTGGCATTAAAACAACTCACTCACATCAATCAAGTTAAAGGCATCACGCCACAACACCCCTATTAACATAACATTTCACAAACATTATCAACTGTCACTTAACAACCAAATCTCTTGCTAAATTTCAAACCACCATATCGGCTTTCAAAACCCTTCACTTAACAAACAGTCATTCTCTCTGTGACTCGTGTCTTACGAGCATCCCTTCTCCGTTTTCGTTCAGCTAATCCAATTCCTACTCAATTAAGTCCCGTTCTGTAGGGGTGAGCAATCCACGGGTACGACCCGATAAAACCAAAGAACCGTGAATTTGGCCGGTCCAGTTCTCAGTTCCTACAATTCATTATTCATGGTTCTGGTTACGACCCGTGAATACCACCAAAAAGCCCGCGATGTTAATGCCCGCGAATGTTAATACCCACGAATTAAGAGGAAGTAACAGGCGACTGATTGAGACCTAGCTTGTGTTTTGATTTGGCACTCGGATCTTGGAGACCCAGCTTCTCATTCTTACTACAATGTATTTCTTCGTCTTCAATTGGGGATTTCTGCAGTTGAATGTGAACCAAACCAGATTCTTCTGTTTTCATTTGGTGCTTAATTTCAGAAACCCAGCTTCTGCTTCTTACTCTTCTATATTTCTTCTTGGCCAATTGGGGATGTCAATCGTCTTTCTTCATTGAATCACATAAACTTGGATTTCGGGCTTTGAAATTACTAAAAAAATAAAGACTTAGAAGGAGTAATGAACTGACAGTGGTGAAGGAGACGATGCTATGCATTTACAAGGTTTTGAGTGTGAGCAAGAAGAGCCTATAAACATTGGTCTTCTTGTTTAATCTATTCTCACAGTCCAGATTAATGACCCGATAACAACAGTTCGGAACTGATAAGGGGCTTACCAGTCCGGTTCCAGTTCTTCGTTTTACTTTCACAGTTTTGGTTCCTGTCATGTTTGGTCCGGTTCTAACCCAATAATCACCCTTAAGGTTTCGCATCATTGCCACTTTTACAGCCATGTTGTCATCATGTTATATGGCTGGTTGTCGCTGCTAATCTAGCACCTCTACTACCCCGCTGTCCCACCCTGCCACAGCCACTCCTGCGGCAGATCCGTCCGTCAACAGCCACAACACCACTGATGATCGCCAACACACGTCAATTGTCGCCTGGCATTGGACTCTAACGAGAACCCACCTTGTCACCAGTAGACTAGCCACCACTGCCACCGGTCCTGCGCTGCCGAAAATAACCGCCGATTGCTTTAACCGTGGCCAATCAACATAGACACACATACAAACTACGGCATCCCTTTAATATGATCATTACTTAGTGTATTTACTCCTTCCAAATAGTCATATTATGAGAAATTATTCTAAAAATGTGGTATATTAGTCCCAAATGACCGCTTAAAGGTGGTTGCAAAATGGTACAACATGGTCTCAAGCCCGGTGGCTAAAAGCTGTTGCAAATCGATCGATGAATGAAAGGTTGTCAATCGTCATTATCAAGTATTTAAGGAGTAAATAGTTTCACATAGTCCCGTCTTCCACCATTTTGCAACCACCTTTAAGCGGTCATATGGGACTAAAATAACACATTTTTAGAATAATTTCTCATATTATATGACTACGTAAGAAGTAAAAACACTAAGCAATGATCATATTAAATAAAGTGAAAACTGAACAAATTATCAAACGGGTTAGATCATACCTTGTTTGCCAAACTCAGCAAAACTTCACTTTGCTTCTTCTCCATATCCTCCATATGAAAATACCTAAGTGCTTTGTGATGAAAGAACTTTGCTAACTTCCAGACATACACTTGACACCCTTACAACTGGTACCCCTACACTTCTATAACTTTACAAGACAAACACCAGTAATCTGATTTTACAAAAGTTGAACCTTACATAAAAATGGGCACCAATGAGGACCAATTTACTTATGCAATGCAACTAGTACACCATTGACCATGGTGCTTATCAACCTTCATGGTTATAGAGGCTATAGCTGAGGTGGGACCAGATGCCAGACTCTCGATTCACAGGATCATGTCTTGCTTGTCGATTCCAAACTAGGATACCTCGGCAATCATTGATGGGATGCTGAAATTGCTTGCAAGCATTCAGTTGTCACTTGCATCCAATACAGTGACGAGTCCGTTCAAGTAAATATTAACTTTAAAAAGTATTTCATGTTACAGGTTTAACTAAACCAAATTCATTAATTGCAGAAAATATAGATAATTTTAAATAAATAAAAACGTATTCACAGAACTGTTAAAAGTCTCCTTAAAATCCTTCTTAAATAGCAAATCATATTATTTAAATGAGTGAATATAAATTAAAGTGGTTAATAATATAGCTTTTATCAACATAAATACAGCTAACATTTAAAAATAACACCAAAAAGAACTTCAAGAAACTACAATCTGATTGAAACAAAATGTTCTTGATTTGTATATATTTTAACAGATTCATACAAAAGAAGGATTCAAATAGCAATTTTCATACCACATCACCAACACAACAGATAAAGCGATGCTGTAACTTTGTTCTTCATGTTAGTCTTTTTAGCATGCAGAATCCAAATATACAAACTGCACACAAAACCAACTAGTTTTATACAATATGAATGTGACATTACAAAATTTAATACCAATATATGTATATGCGTATACCTCAAGAACGTGATCGTGAACGCACAAATTCTTCTAATCTGTCCCAAACATCAAGTGCAGCTGCTCTGTCCTGGTGCCTTTTGTTCTTGCTTATCTAAATATATAAAATTGAGTAAAAAAAAATAAGGTTCAAAAACTTTACAGATTAAGTACAAATCTAAAAGCTAAAAGATTATCAAAGCTTATCTCACCGATATGATTTTCACATTCCATTGCTTCACAATCTTAGCTGACTCGACACTGTCGTCTTCAAAACGCATGTAAAATCCAAGAACTATAGAGCAAATTTACAAGATAAATATTATCAGATCATGCAAGTCTAATGATCATGTTGTTAAATATGAATCAAGTCTTATAAAATTTTATAGCAAATCATTATTTTTATATCAAGCTTTGGGTCTGTTATAAAACACAGCTTCTTGCATCTTCCGTTCAGTCATGAACCACAAAAAGAATTTTGGCGGGACCATTTTGGGCCTGGAATGTAAGACTTGATTCATATTTAACAACATCCCGGACTAACTTGCCCATCAAAGTGTCCGGGGGACTTTGACCCCATGGACCCTCTAACGAGTTTCTGGTATTGTAGTTTCTACTCTGACCTAAAACACTACCATGGATTTGTGCAGCAAGAAACATAGTTCAAAAAATCTGTAATTTACACCTTAGAAAGCATAGTCATCTATTTTAAGCCATTGAACACATAAAGAATTCAGCCTTTTGGTAAGGAAACTCAAAAGCAAGTAGTCAAGTACCATAAACTTAAATTCAATATAACTAAATGATAAACTCACTTTTATTAAAGATCTCAACATGATCCTTAAATGGCCAATCTTTAAACTGCCATTCTTTCCCCAACACAAAAACGGCCACCACTCGACTCCATTCCTCGGCCTTCAAAGCAGACGGCTTATCCCTCACCTCATATGCGGTCACCACCCGATCTCTACTACTAAACTTCTTCAACACAGTCACACACTCCGGTTTTGGCCCCTTCATCTGCTTCATCTTCACATCAGTAGGTATAAACACACCATCTTCCAAAAACTCCTTCACATTATAGATAGTAATCAAAGTTTGTGAAGCACTCGGAACCAGAATAATCGGCACCCCATCACCAATCTTACTCCCCTTCAAGTTCATTTTCGGCCTCTGATTCCCATCTAACCCTAAATCATCACCAAACCCTCTATCAATCCTGTTCTTAGCAACCAAACCATCCTTTCTCTGCTGTGATTCTAATCTCTGCCTTTCTTCATCCCTCTTTGTGGCCGCAGTAAGCACACTGTAAAAATCCCTATGCCTGCACTCCAAAACCGTTTCACGATCCTTCAACGGCCTTTCAATTTCCCTAAGCAAATCCATAGGGTTTTCATTGACCAAAACCCTAGGTTCCTGATTATCAACATCAAACTCATCACCAGGCACAACGTTCAAATTAGGATAATCACCGACACGATACTCGTGGCTTTCGAAGCTCTGGTGTTGAGATTGAGGCGGGAGGAACTCAATGGCGTCGGTGGATGAAATCCTACCTTGCAGGTACTCGATTAACGGCTTCCGATCGAGAAGTGTAACGGCCGGGACCTTCTGCGTGCCGGCGTTTCGGATGTAATCGTGGTGCTTAATGTTGGCATTCTTTATGAAGTAAACTAGGGTTTCGAGAGTGTAGAGATTACCTTGTTTTGATCTGTAAGCCGTTTCGATTGTGCAGGGGAACGAGTAGGATGAACCGAATCGGTACTCGTTGCCGACTCGGACGATTTTGTCGAGCTCGTTTCTGATCGCCATCTCCCGGAGAGCCGTCAGAGGATCCATTGAAGTGTGTGTTTTGAGGTCTGGTTTTTGATTGATGCTACTGAAATGAAAGTGGCGACTGTGGCGTCTTTTATTATTATATATATATACAATAGAAATTGAGGATGAATAGTGATGTTTTTGTTTCTCATAGTTTTAGTTTGGCTACGTGACTTTGATGTTTTGACGCTTTCTACCCCTAAACTTTTATAATTTGTTTTTTTAATGAAATAGCAAACTTTCGGTTTTCATAGTTTGGCCACAAATGTTTCATAATTTTACGTTTTCTACCCTCAAACTTTTAAAGTTTTTTTTTTTGCTTTTGTTTTAAGTTTTGTTGTCTTCTACTTTGGCCACGAAACTTTTAACTTTTCTACTTTCGTTTTTAGTATACTTTTATATTTTATACTTTCATCACGAGAATTTTACGTTTTATACCCCTTAACTTTTTAACTTTCG
Source organism: Deinandra increscens subsp. villosa (assembly GCA_039602395.1). Classification (NCBI taxonomy): domain Eukaryota; kingdom Viridiplantae; phylum Streptophyta; class Magnoliopsida; order Asterales; family Asteraceae; genus Deinandra; species Deinandra increscens. Next base: position 143,646 of record JBCNJP010000013.1, read on the forward strand.
TTTTTTATTCGACTAATTTCATTTTTAGTATACTTTTAGAGTTTTTTACTTTGACGATGACTTTTTTCATAGTTTTATACTTCGTCAAAGTTTTTTTTTGTTTTAAGTTTTGTTATATTTTACTTTGGCCACGAAACTTTTAACATTTTATTTTTGTTTTTAGTATACTTATACCACAAGACTTTTAAACTTTTACGTTTTATACCCTTTAACTTTTTAACTCTCTAACTTTTAAATTTTTTTTTTGTTTTAAGTTTTGTTGTGTTCTTCTTTGACCTCGAAACTTTTAACTTTTCTACTTTCGCTTTTAGTATACTTTTATAGTTTATACTTTCATCACGAGACTTTTAGACTTTTACGTTTTATACCCCTAACTTTTTAACTTTCGTTGAGCATATAAATTCAACGCCGTGCACCACGAGACTTTTAGACTTTTACGTTTTATACCTCTTAACTTTTTAACTTTCGTTATAGTTTTATACTTTCACCACGAGACTTTTAGACTTTTACGTTTTATACCACTTAATTTTTTTACTTTCATTCATTATACAAATTAAACCCCGCAGCAACGCGCGGGGTGGTAACCATCTCGTTAGTTACATAAATAGTCCATTAACTTTTTTTTTATTTTTCATTTATAGTCCTCGGAATAAAACTTTGTCCATTTTTCAGCCTCTAAGTATGCCAATAATACGGGTTTGAGACGTGTGTTTGTAACCAATAACCACAGTATAATACTAGATTGTAGCCCCGTGTGTTGTGCCTGAAAAGAAAATCGTTATGCATTACTAGTTGATGTTGTTGAACGGATTCGGGCTATTGTTGTTACGATTATTATGATAATGTAAACTCTTGACGTTGCTTGCTACTTTCGACCAGAGAAAAATGAACCTTTGCCTCCATTGCTAGCTCGATCTGTTATTGTTGTTCCCTTCAGAACTCAAATCAAGAGAGCCGGCTTTGGTACGAATTGCTGATGCGGATTACGATCTTCGATGTAGACAAGCACAAACTAATTGATGAACATAAGATGTGAACAAAAACTATTGTTTGACACTTATGGTGTCCAACTTTAAGATTTTGAGCCAAGATTACTTTTGCTTTACTCAGGAATCTTTCACATCTTAAAATTTTCATGCAAATTACATAAAATCGAGTGTGTTAGGTATTTGAAGAATAAGAAATCTTACCTTAATCAAAATTTAGACAACTAGGAAATATTAGTTATATATATTATCCATTGTATTTGTATATGAAAGTAATTGTATTTTCCCCAGTATATAGGGCATGTAATCTTCAATATTAAGAGGAAAAATACAATTACTGGGGAAAATACAATTACTTTCATATACAAATACAATGAATAATATATATAACTAATAGGAACGTCTAACCCATCAAAGGGCTTTTAAACTATCGAGATCTTAATGTTCATAATGTTAAACTATTGAGATCTTAATGTTAAATAAGACTTTATCTTTTCACGTGTAGTGGTTTAATCCATATGATTGTCAAAATAATATACTTTAAAAAGGAAAAGAAAAAAAAAGAAAAAAATAAAGAACTATAACGCAATCCACCAACCGCAGGTCCGCATTACATCGATGAAGTAAGCCATGTGCATGCACATGTCTTTTTATTTTCTTGTAGTTATGGTGCTGATTTTTATTAAGCATTTAAAAGTCACTACAATGTCAATATGTAAGTAAGGTTTGATGTTATTTGTAACACCCGAGTTCAGTTGATGTATTTATATATATAATTATATATATATATAATTATTTAAATGTGGTTATTTGGTGATATATTATCCTATGCTCGAATATTTCTAGTTGTCTTGAGTAAATGATAAGTTAACCAAATATTAGGTTAACAACTGAGAATATTACGGAAATAGAGAGGGGTTATAGTGAAAAATCTAATTGGGGCATAATTAAATAAGCATGCTAAGTTGGGGGGCTAAAATTAAAATTTAGGAGATAAATCAAGTCTGTGGAAAAACCCGAGACCACTTTCGCGATCGCAGGGAAGGGGGAAAAA
>JBCNJP010000013.1:150685-151792 GCA_039602395.1 Deinandra increscens subsp. villosa
GCAAGCACCTAAAGTCGAACCGACAACCTATTCTAAGAGAAGTCACCAGACTACTTGTCGATTTGGAAGAAAGGAAATTGGGGAGTTTATGTTTTTTTCATTCAACTAAAAAGAAAGAATATATACAGCAGCTAACGGCAACAAACGTTGACTAACTGAATTAACTATGACTACTAACAAACTTTAATAGAAAATAACAAATTAAATATAAGTAAATACCAACACCCCCTTTAAGTTGGTGGGTATGAAACTTCCAACTTGGACAAAAGATGATGATGCTTGTAACCAGGCAGACTTTTGGTAAACAAATTACCAGGTTGACTATTTGTGGGAATATGAGAGAGCTGGATAAGGCCTTCTTGAAGCTTTTCCTAGAAGAAATGGCAGTCAAGTTCGATATGTTTGGCACACTCATGTGAAAATGCGAGAGCAATGGATCGTCTACTCAATCTAGTTATTCGGAGATCAAAACTTAATTAACCGATTATTTTATTGATCAATGAAGAACAATTACAATCAGTATGAACTCAGAATACAGACACAGAGAAACACCTTGGAAAAACAAACTTAACCAAGCTCAGACTCTCACCCGTTCTTAGAACAATGCACAAACTCGCTATTTATAGGCACTGGCCGAACCCTATCCGAACTCTAGGTTCGGCAGGTCCGAACTCCAGGTTCGGACCAGGTTCGGCCAATCAATCTTTGGCTTGAACTTGTTCCTTGACTTGATGTAACTTGATACTTCACACGACGCACATATCAGGTATCAACAAACTCCCCCTCGTCGTGTGCAGTATCACCTCAACATCTTCAAATCTGTATCTTCAACCAAGCTCCCCCTCAAATGTAGAATCTGTTCGTTCAACGAATTAAATCCTCGAACAAACTCTTCTTCAACTGAATTGTTGCTTGAATCTTGAATACTTGACGATGTTTAGTGTATCTCTGGTCTTTATCAACAGCTTCAGAAGACTTGAAGTTGTGATATCTTGCATTTACGCAACCTGCACAAACATTTAAATAAATCTTGGTGCAAAACATCTCTTCGAGACTCCAAGATATGATTTTGAAAATTTTGATTTTGTATCACGTGTTGATCATTGA
>JBCNJP010000013.1:152292-175377 GCA_039602395.1 Deinandra increscens subsp. villosa
CTATTAGTATGTATATATTGTCTAGAGTACAGGGTTTATTATGAAAATTGTATAGATATAAATAGGGACATGTATCTGTATTTTTGGGTGATCAATATACGAATATTCAGATTTAATATGGTATCACAGCCAAGTTCCTAAAACCCTATTTTTTTTTCCTGCCGTCGCCTAGCCTCTCTTTGCCGCCGCCGACTACGGTCTGGCTGCCACCAGCGACGACTCCCTCTCGCCACGCACCCCTGAACCGCCGGTCACCCCTGCTCGGTCCGCCGCTGCCTCCATGGCCGACACTACGGCTGCCACACTCCTTGAGGAAGCGAAATCCAAACTGACGAATTGCTATGCTGTCGCGAACATTCATCTCAAAGTTCGTGTGCTTGATGGTGTTAAGGTTACTTACTCTACGTGGGTAAAGATGTTCCAACTCCAAGTCAAGGCTTACAAAGTCGCTGATCACATCGCGGACACCGATCCTCCGGCTACTACTGATCCGTTGTATCGCCTATGGGCTGAGACCGATGCCGTTATTCTCCAGTGGATATACGGTACGATTGCTGATGAATTTTTAGTTCGTATTATCGATAACGACACAACTGCTCGTAAGGCTTGGGTCAACTCCAAGATATTTTTCCCAATAATAAGGGCTCACGAGCCGCTGCCTTAGAGCAGGAGTTTACTACTTTGACCCTTGCTTCATGCGCCTCTATGGAGGCATACTTTCAGAAAATCCATGATCTCGCCGAACAACTAACCGACGTTGGTGTAGAGGCTAGATTATGAGGCTTGTAATATTAAATAAGTTGGGCTGGGCTTAGAGGGTTTAATTAGGATCATAGGCTAATTTGTTTATTGTGTTTAGGCTAGTTTATGATTGGGCTTGGGTTTACTATTGGGTTTATGATCCACAAGGGGCCCAATAGTAAACCCATTGGGGTGCCTATATAAACCCCTCTAGTCCTCCTCATTTGGGGTGCTTGTTTATGATCCAAGGAGGGAGGCCATAGGTGTTTATGATCCAAGGAGGGAAGCCATAGGTGTTTATGATCCAAGGAGGGAGCCATAGGTGTTTATGATCATAAACCCTTGAGAGATCAGTTTACGATTGTAAGATTTTGTACCCGACAAGTTTTCTTGTGTGCAAAGATCAAGCTTTTATTGTTCAATCATCGTATTCTCGTGTTCTTCTTCTACTATTTTCTTGAATCAATCTCTCACGAGGATTCCGCACTCGTGTTTGATCATTATATCGTGTCTTTGGGAGTTTTCAGGACCTACAATCATCGTATTCTCGTGTTCTTCTTCTACTATTTTTTTTTTTTTTTTTTTTTTTTGAACAATAAAAGCTTGATCTTTGCACACAAGAAAACTTGTCGGGTACAAAATCTTACAATCGTAAACTGATCTCTCAAGGGTTTATGATCATAAACACCTATGGCTCCCTCCTTGGATCATAAACACCTATGGCTTCCCTCCTTGGATCATAAACACCTATGGCCTCCCTCCTTGGATCATAAACAAGCACCCCAAATGAGGAGGACTAGAGGGGTTTATATAGGCACCCCAATGGGTTTACTATTGGGCCCCTTGTGGATCATAAACCCAATAGTAAACCCAAGCCCAATCATAAACTAGCCTAAACACAATAAACAAATTAGCCTATGATCCTAATTAAACCCTCTAAGCCCAGCCCAACTTATTTAATATCACAAGCCTAGGGGAAGATTGTAGAGGCTAGATTATGAGGCTTGTAATATTAAATAAGTTGGGCTGGGCTTAGAGGGTTTAATTAGGATCATAGGCTAATTTGTTTATTGTGTTTAGGCTAGTTTATGATTGGGCTTGGGTTTACTATTGGGTTTATGATCCACAAGGGGCCCAATAGTAAACCCATTGGGGTGCCTATATAAACCCCTCTAGTCCTCCTCATTTGGGGTGCTTGTTTATGATCCAAGGAGGGAGGCCATAGGTGTTTATGATCCAAGGAGGGAAGCCATAGGTGTTTATGATCCAAGGAGGGAGCCATAGGTGTTTATGATCATAAACCCTTGAGAGATCAGTTTACGATTGTAAGATTTTGTACCCGACAAGTTTTCTTGTGTGCAAAGATCAAGCTTTTATTGTTCAATCATCGTATTCTCGTGTTCTTCTTCTACTATTTTCTTGAATCAATCTCTCACGAGGATTCCGCACTCGTGTTTGATCATTATATCGTGTCTTTGGGAGTTTTCAGGACCTACAGTTGGACGTAATGTTGATGAAAGTCGCAAGGTTTTACAACTGGTTAGGGGGCTTCCTTCTGAGTATGACACCGTTGCCACTATTATTAATCAAAGTTCTCCCTCTTGGGATGAGGCTCGTAACATGCTTCAACTTGAGCTCCAACGTATTGCCGGTCGACCCCAATCCACCCAACCCACCAACCAACATGTCCTCGTGACCACCCCCTACACCAATACCCCTCCCCCACCTCAACCGAATACTAACAGTAACCCCACCCCTTCCTCCCAAAACCGTCCCAACGACCCTAACTACCCTAACCCACCCACTCACCAACAAACAAACCGTAATCAATTTCGCCGCGGTGGTGGACGAGGCTACAACCGCCGCGGGGGAGGACGAAACAACCGCACCCGTAACTTCTATCCTAATACCACCTACCCTAACACACCACAGCCACCTTACCACTACTACCAACCACCACCGCCACCGACCCCGTACCCTTCCCAACCAGCGCCCTACTACCCGCCACCTCCACCTAGCCAATACCGTCCACCACCGCCACCTAATGCCCCACAAGCCAACTATGTCGCCAACCCTCAACCATATCCCTATCCGACATACGATCCCCTCAACCCAACCGACCTTGGCAATGCGGTTCAAGGAGCTCAGCTAACTCAGCCCCAGACGACTTGGTACTTTGACACAGGGGCCTCCACTCACCTTGCAGGACATCCAGGTATGATTCAATCCCCTTTATCAGCATCTCATATTAGTCATATATTTGTTGAAAATGGCGCCAGATTGCCAATTCGGGGCTCGGGGAATGCCTTACATCACCTCCCCTCCAAAACCTACCAAATTAATAACATTTTGCTTGCCCCTAACATTATTAAAAACCTTATTTCGGTACGTCAATTTACTCGTGATAACCAAGTTTCTGTTGAATTTGACCCACATGGTTTTTCTTTGAAGGATCTCAAGACTGGCAGGCTCCTTTCCCGCCATACTAGCTCGGGTGACCTCTATCCACTCACGCCCCCATCACCTTCACCTGTCGCATGCTTGGTCTCTCATCCGTCTACTTTATGGCACAACCGTTTAGGTAATCCGGGATCGCATATTTTGGATTTTTTATCTTCATCTAAACTTATTTCTTGTAATAAAGACACGACTGTTTCGGTTTGTCAGTCGTGCCAAATTGTGAATAGCAAACGTTTGCCTTTTCATGATTCTGTTTCAGTTACGTATTCGTCGTTTGATATGATTCATTGTGATTTGTGGACATCTCCAATTTTAAGTAAGTCTGGGTACAAATACTATCTTGTGTTGATTGATAATTATTCTAATTATGTCTGGGTATACCCTTTAAAGTACAAATCTGAGACCTTTGCGACATTCACTAAATTTTATAAACTTATTCACACCCAATTCCAAAAAACAATCAAAACTTTCCAATGTGATTTAGGCGGTGAGTTCGACAATCATAATTTCCACAAATTTGCTACCGATAATGGCCTTGTTTTCCGGTTCTCGTGCCCCCAGACTTCACCACAAAACGGCCGAGCAGAGCGTATGCTACGTCGAATTAATGATATTATTCGCGCTCTTTTAACGCATGCTCGTCTTCCACCGCCCTTTTGGGTGGAAGCACTTCACACCGCCGCCTATCTTCACAACATCCTTCCCACCAAACGCCTCAACTTCAACACCCCTGCTTTCATCCTTTACCGTCGGCATCCCACGTACGATCATCTACGTGCGTTCGGATGTGCCTGCTATCCAAACCTCTCGGCCACAATGACTCACAAACTGACTCCGCGATCCGTTCGATGCATATTTCTCGGATATCCTCAACACTTTAGAGGTTACCGGTGCTTTGATCCTTCTACCGGCCGCGTTCACATATCCCGACATGTCATCTTCGATGAATGTCTTTTCTCGTACCCGGACTCGCTATCGCCCTCGCCACCCAACTCCAACCCCATTCCCGATGCCGACGTACCGACCTACCTGCCCCCCACACCTTCGATCTATTCGAACCCACCCGACCCACCGTCCCCCGCTTCACCTAACTCGCCCCAACCGTCCTCGCCAAACTCGTCGATCTCACCCATCCTTTCCTCTCCACCCTCCAGCCCGCCATCCCCACACCCGTCACCGACGGGTCCCGCTAGCCCAGCCACCTCCGCCACCTCCCTACGTGACCCTCCGCCACCTCCCTCCAATGACCATCCCATGCAAACCCGGGCTAAATCCGGGGTCTTTAAACCCATCACCCGTCTCAACCTTCACACCGACATTCCCATTTCTCCCGTCCCTACCTCGTATAGTAAGGCATTATCTGACCCCAATTGGCGTCTAGCTATGACTGATGAATATCGGGCTTTACGGGATAACGATACTTGGGAATTGGTACCTCGGCCACCGGGTCATCCGATTATACGTTGTATTTGGTTATTCAGGCATAAATTTAAATCGGATGGTACATTGGAGCGATACAAGGCTCGGTTGGTCGTTAATGGTAAGTCACAGACCGTTGGTATTGATTGTACGGAGACATTCAGCCCGGTTGTCAAACCGGCCACCATTCGCACTGTTTTATCTTTAGCTGTCAGCCGGCAGTGGCCTATCCATCAGTTGGACGTGAAAAACGCCTTTTTACACGGTGATCTAGCTGAGACCGTCTTCATGCAGCAGCCACCCGGTTTTGTTGATCAGGAGAAACCGGACTTTGTCTGCCGTCTTAAACGGTCCCTGTATGGCCTCAAGCAGGCCCCTCGAGCATGGTACCAGCGTTTTTCTAGCTTTCTCTTGACCCACGGGTTCAAGAGCAGTGTCTGTGACTCGTCTCTGTTTATTTATCGGCATGGGATTCACACAGCATATTTATTATTGTACGTTGATGATATTGTTCTCACAGCTTCTGATGCAGGCTTTCTTCGCCAGATTATCACCACCCTCTTGAGGGAATTCGCCATGACAGATCTTGGCGATTTACATCATTTTCTTGGTATTACTGTCACACGTGACAGTTCGGGTTTATTTCTTCATCAGGGTCAGTATGCTCGTGAGATCCTTCAGCGTGCCTCTATGAGTTCGTGCAAACCTTCGGCTACTCCGGTTGACACGAACTCTAAGCTTAGCGCTGACGATGGTCCTTTATTTCCTGACGGTGAGTTATACAGGAGCCTCGCCGGGGCCCTTCAGTATCTCACGTTCACTCGTCCAGATATTACTTATGCTGTGCAACAGGTTTGTTTATTCATGCACGCTCCTCGTGAACCCCACTTCCAGTTTATGAAGCGGATTTTCAGATATTTGCAGGGCACTCTAGATTATGGCATTCGTTTATCGGTTTCCCCCGATCTTACTCTTACTGCTTATTCTGATGCTGATTGGGGGGGATGTCCAGATTCTCGGAGATCTACGTCTGGCTATTGCGTTTTTATGGGGGATAATCTTATCTCCTGGTCGTCTAAACGCCAGACTACTGTTTCTCGTTCGAGTGCCGAAGCGGAATATCGGGGCGTTGCTAACGCTGTTGCAGAGGTTAGTTGGATTCGTAACTTGTTATTTGAGCTTCATGTTCCGCTTCGCTCTGCTACATTGGTTTATTGTGACAATGTTTCTGTTGTTTACCTCACGGGCAACCCGGTACAACATCAACGTACCAAGCACATTGAGATTGATATCCACTTTGTCCGTGAGAAGGTTCGTATTGGTCACATTCGTGTTCTTCATGTCCCATCTGAGCATCAATATGCTAATATTTTCACTAAGGGGTTACCTAGACATCTTTTCCAGAGTTTCAGAGACAGTTTGAGCGTTCGGCTTCCTCCCGCTCGAACTGCGGGGGTGTATTAGTATGTATATATTGTCTAGAGTACAGGGTTTATTATGAAAATTGTATAGATATAAATAGGGACATGTATCTGTATTTTTGGGTGATCAATATACGAATATTCAGATTCAATAATTTCTACCAACTTGTCCTTGAAAGGCCCAATCCATTAAACGTTGATAGGTTGCTCCTGCATTTTTGAGACCAAAAGGCATCTTTTTATAACAAAACATACATTTCCGAGTAATAAACGAGGTTTTATCTTCATCTTGTTCTGCCATTCGGATCTGATGGTACCCCTTATATGCATCAAGAAAACATTTCCAATGAAATCCTACCACAACATCCACCTTTAGATCTATTTCCGGAAGTGGATAGTAGTCTTTAGGACATGCGTTATTGACATCTTTGAAATCTATACACATCCTCCAAGACCCATCCGGCTTTTTTACTAACACCGGGTTCGAAACCCACTCTGTATATTGAATTTCCCTCAAAATTCCAGCTTCCACCAACTTTTTTACTTCCTCATTTACCACATCCTCTCTCTCATTATCCATGCCCCTCTGTCTCTGCTGTACAGGCTTACTTCCAGGATACAATGCTAGCTTATGTTCTGATAATGACCTCGGAACCCCGGTCATATCCGACGCTTCCCAAGCAAACACATCAACGTTTTTCTTTAAAAGAACATATAATTTCCTTCTAGATTCTAACGACAAACCTTCCCCAATCTGCAATTTCTGATCCGAGAATTTTTTATTAATCACCCACTTATCACCTTCCCACTCTTTTGCATTACCCAGACTCAAATTATCCTGCACACTCACGTCACACACTTGCAAACTCGGTTCAGACGACAAAGTAGCAATCCCTACCAGTGTTGGAAATCTTATCATTCCATGCATTACTGAGATGACTGCTCCCAACCTTCTCAAAAATGGTCTCCCCAAAATAATATTATGTACCGATGATGCCGTAACTACTAAAAATGATACATCCAAATTACGCATCTGTAACCCACTTCCGATTACCATAGGTAAAGTAATTTCACCAATAGGCCTTACTACTTCACCCGCAAAACCAATTAAAGGAACCAACGTTGGACGCAACTGTGAACATATGCTGGATCCCATCTGTTTAAAACACTGCACGTACATGATTTCTGTTGCACTTCCACAATAAATATGTATTTTCTTAACCAGGAATCCTCCTACTTTCGCAGATACAACAACCGGTTCTTCAGTAGCCATTTGTTCTAAAATTGGCGGAAACGTTATTTCTTTATATTTCCAATCAACTTGGCTATTATTTTTACTTCTAACATTCCTATGCTGATCTGTCAATCGCAACTGCACCATGTTAATTACATGTGCATTTCCCTGCACATTGTTCCGAATCACCTTTACCAAATGCACTAACTTTCCTGACTTCACTGCCTTATCAAGCTCCCTCTTTAGGGTCCAACAGGTGTCAGTGGTATGACCCCTGTCCTTATGATACTCACAATACTTGTCTAAATCTCTTGTAGGAGCATTTCGCATTTTGGGCGGTGCAGGTAGATCCACTTTCTCTGTTGCCAAAATCTGAGTTGGTGTTTTGACCAATTCACAAACCTTTCTCCTCTATAATCAACACTTGTATTCCTTGATGACCCCCCAAAATTTTTACTTTTAGGAACAAAACCTCTTACCCACTTATTCTGCGGAACCGACCCGACACCTCTCACAGGACCAACATTTCCCCGGCCAAAAGATCCAGAGCCCGATCGCATCTAACCACTCCTAGCGTCATTCCCGGTCAAATAGGCACATGTATTTTTCCCTCGAACAAACGCCCTCGCTTTATCCATTAGTACATCCATTGTCCTTGGAAGATTCTCATGCAACTTCTCAACTAACTGAGCACATTTTACCCCATGACAGAAACCAGAAATCCGCAACTGATCTCCAGCTCCTTCAACCCCCATACTTTCTTTGTTAAACCGCGTAATAAAATCCTCAATGGATTCATTATCTCGCCTTCTAATATTATGCACCTCAGTTGGATCCTTCATACACCGCTTCTGCTGACTAAACTACCGAAGAAACTTATTTTTTAGATCTTCAAAACTATCAATTTGCCCTGCCGGTAATGAATCGAACCATACTCGTGCCACACCAGTAAAAGTTTTACAAACATGTGACACCAAATTTCTTCAGTCCATTGTTCTAAACGAGCAGCTGAATAAAATTCAAATATATGATCATTCGGATCAGCTAGTCCAGAATACTTCCTTACCACTGATGGTAATTTCAACTTCTTCGAAAAAGTAGCTTCGGATATCCATAACGAAAATTTGGAATGTGACTTCATCGACTGAGGCATGTATGGTACTACTACATCTGTGCATATCAAAAGTTTCGACAAAACATATACAAAACCTCTTAACATAATTTATTTAACACAATCATATACTCATCTAATCATGCATTTTTAAATTTAAACATATAGAATATTTATCACATCATAATAATCGACATATTCGTATGCTTAATTAATAAGTTTATCTGTTAATTAAACGTGTACCTTTCACCGTATAATTTTTCTCAACATTACGCTTTTCTAGAATGTGATTGTCCTTATCACAATCATATTCCTTTTGACTTCCTTGATTAGTCCAATATCGCAACAATTCCTCATCACGCTGTTAATCATGCCTCTTTTCTTCATTTTCCTTGCTTCGCTGCGCATCCTCCTTCATCCGTTGTTTCTTCAACTGTACCAGTAAACTTCTAATTCTCATCAGAAAATCGACATCAAGCTCATCCAACTCATCACATTCTGATACACGCATGTCTTTACCGTCGGTGTCATGATTTACCAAAGCAAACCGCTTCAATGAGCCAAAATCACTACCATTGTCTTCCTGTACCTGCTTACCAGACGACTTTAGTTCTGTAAGTGTCTTAGAATTCGGCGTAACAACATTCTGTTCCTTCTGCAACATCGCCGAATGCTTTGACTTCGATGAAGAGGATAAATCCATAAACATTTCCGGTTTAGACAAATTTTCCTCTTTATTCTTCTCTCCCGACGAAGAATTGACGAACGGTTTCCCCAAATCATCAAACGACTCCATTACTCAATGTTCGTGTCAACTATTGGATGGCGCCACTGAAAAAGCAAGTAATCACCGGATACGATAGATCACTAAACCAGGATTAAGAGTAATAGAATAGCTAGAATGATCGAGGAAGAAGAAGTAATTTTATTGACATTTATGAAGAAGGAGAGTACAAACGCATATGTAAAATATGAGATTTACAAGTGAATCCCAAGTCCCTAAACTACACCTCTCGCCGGGTATTTATAGGTCTCGCTCGTGATTCCTTGGTCCGCATCTGCTTAATCGCACATGTCTAAGGCCTGCACAAACACTTCCGACGGACATCATATCCGGAGGACTTGGAAGTGAACGATCGGATGTGTAAAACACATCCGATGCATCATTTACTTCATCAATCATATTGAAAATAAAGCAGAAACAAAATCTTTTTGGCTTTTAGAAAGTTTATATCAAAACAAACCTAAAATCTTTTTGATTTTTCAAACTTATGCTAAAACACACCAAAAATCTTTTTGTACTTTTCTTGAAATGAAACGACATACAATACAAAATCAAATAGTATTTTTGGTATGAGAAAGATCATTATATGGGATCATATTGAACATAACGCACTGAACTACACTTTAATTTCAACTAATTTAAACACATAAGTCATGCTGTTTGCCAGTATAATTTGTCCATCTTAAACTCAGGCAGAATCATACTCATAACATCTGGATATGTTAAGGTATTGATTAGATTTGCTTTGACCAGTGCATCCCACACTATCAGACATATTCAGACATTTTCTTTTTCCTTTTCTTTAGCCTTTTCTTTTTGTGTGATTACACTTGTGAATTATCACAAAGCATAACATTTTCATGATAGTGTCAACTGTGTTCCATGCAAAAAGAAATAAGAACGTTAAATCGTCTACCTTAAGGTCGATCTTTCGATACGCAGATAAAGTCTCGGAACACGCAGAAAAAGTCCATTGAGTTATACGAAACACCAAAGAAAATAAAGCAGAATGTCAAACGAACAACGATCAGGTCGGTCTTGTGGACACGTAGAGAAAGTCCGATCGTTTGACAATTTAAAGAAAATCAAACAAATTAAATCTTTGCAAAAAAAATACATGTATACACAGTGACTTCTCATTTATTTTCACACTTGTTTTTCTTTTTGTCATGAAATACGCACCAAGATGTTATCCACATGGTCAAGCATTAGTATTTAGTCTATATTACATCTGAATGCTTTCTGATTTGCCGAGCCCACCAAACATATCAAGCAATGATCTTATGGCCCTTTCATCTACTCTATCCATGAGTCAGATACGTAAGTCAACGTACCATCATTTCCTAATGATCAATTTCTCACAATTTTATATATTGTGCATGTATTCACCTTCCTTATATATTTGGCATGTATTCATCTTCTTCCCATAACATGCATTTTCACAATTACTCCCTCTTACATGCATTTCTCCCCCTTAAAATAAAAATTCTCTTTTTAGATTTTCATTTTACAAAAACGAGATGCTATTTTTGGTTTTTATCAAAGGAAAATGCAAGTAAAATTGATTAATCAACACATATATTTTTGCAGTTTTTTTAGAATATCAGAAAAATTGCAGGTTAAAACGATATATCAAGAAATTTAAGTTAAGACAGAATACTCCTCCATCAACAACTTTTCAATCGTCGATAGGTCTTCTAGAAGTACCAACACACTGGTCAAACTGATTAGTTCATAAATGACCCGAAGCGGATCGCTTCAGGTCGACCAGTGTCCTGGTTTTGCTTCGAAACCATCTTTGGTTTCTAGAATTGTTGTGGTTTTGGTATTTCAGTTTTTGATGAAGTGATCACAGGTGACTGTGATGATGAACCTACATTTCGAGTCTTTTGAAAGATTGGAACAAAATGTTTTGTTTTAAGAAAAATGTAGGCTCAACTTCATCAAAAACTCTGCCTTGCTCATTAAAGAACATTGGTTTGGCAGGTTTACCAAAAACTGGTTTCTTGTGAAACCGCTGAGGTGAATCAGCAGGCAGTGGACAAGCGTTTCCCATATGCCCTGTTCGGCGGCAAATATAACAAATTCGTTTTGTTTTGTCCCACTTTTGAGGTACCTGCGAAGAACAACAAACATGAACATCTCGAGCATGATCAGGATTAGAATCATATACCTAATGCATGTGATCATGAACGCATTTTGAAGTTGGGCTTCGAGAATGTGAACTATCAGAAGAAACTCTAGCTTTTTGATTCTGAACATTTAAAGAAGCAGCATCTCGAATAAAAACTTCAGAAATCTTTCTTGCATCGACGCAATGAAGTGGAAATTCTTTATCAGAGAAAAGTTGGTCTGAACCTTTGAGCTTGTAGAATCCCTCAGGTTGAACCTTGTCTGCTTTGAAGACCTCCTTCTTCATTTGCTTCATTTTAAGCTTCTTCAGAATCTGTGAGTTTAAAACTGGAACTATCTCAACTTTATCCTTCAGCCCATGAAAACCTAGACCCACATGCTTTCCAGAAATCTTCTTCTCAGATGTAGAAAGTCCATTCTTTGCTGATTGAGAAAATTCAGCTTTCACTACAGTTACATTTTTTTATCATAGAAAATTGTCTTATCAAAGTCAGGTTGAGACCGTATCTTGTCACTTGAAGTAGCTGATTTCTCATTGTCAGCAGAAGAAGAACCATATACAAATTGTGGAGCTAGAGGAATCTCAAATTTCTTTCCCTTCTTCTTTTTGTTTTTCTTGTTTTTTTTTCTTGTTTTTCTTTTTCTGTACAACTTTCTCTTCTTCTTGAACCAATGATGAAAACTTTGAATAATCACAATCTTCCACTTGTTCCTTCACATCTTTCAATGCTTCTTTGATTTGAGCAGGAGGCGAAGCTGTTTTATCGAACATTTTCTCAAAATTAGCATCATTAGCTAAAAAACTTGTAAACACTTGAGAATTTGAAACATTGTTTAGCAATCAATTAGCATCAATGACTTGAATCTTGAGATCAGAAATTTGCTTTTGAGCTTCAGCTAACTCTTTCTCATTAGCTATCAATCACTTCGCAACTTTGTGTGTTTCAAATTTTTGCATGCGAAGATTTTCCATGCCCTCAAACAATTCTTTTCTCAATTTCTCTTCATTTCTCCTTTGAATCTCCAGATTTGCAGTTTGAACCTTATTAACACTAACCAACTCACGTTTCTCATCTAACAACTTTTCCATGTCAACTTGATATGCTTAAATCTTAGCAGCAGATTCTTCAACATTATTTGTAAGCAAATCAAGCTCGATTTTTTATTTATCAAAAAGATTCTGAAAATCATTTGCAGCATCTTCTGCCTCATCTTTCCATTCCTTGACTTCTTGAACCAACTTCTCCATTTCTTCACTTAACTTTCCATTCTGTTCATCAAGGATCTTGACTTCCTTCATCAAAGACTCATTCTTCAATACAACGTTCTTCTCATTTCTTGTAGAAATCTCCAATTCTTCTTTCACCAGCTTGAACTCTCCAGATAACTTTTGAATTTCATTCAATAACGATGCATTTTCTTTTAATAAACTTTCCATGTTTTCAGCAGATTCATATGAACTTGGTGTTGAACTAGTATCGGAACTCGTATCGGAACTATAATCTTCTTGATGATCATGGTTGACAATCAAAGTGATGAATCATACCCAAACTGTTTACCCTAATCATAAACAACATCATGTTGAACTGTTAAAGCAGTAGTCTTGCTTGTGTTACTGGAAGATGGTTGAGAAAAACCAGGCTTGCTACTTAGTGGTTGTTGACATTCTTTGGCAAAATGTCCAAGCTTTGAACATTTGTAACATTTTAACTTTGACTTGTCAAAACCTAATTTCTCACTAAAATCAAAAGTAGTTTTTTCATGCTTCTTGAAAAATCTCTTTGATATTTGACTTAGCATAGCATATTGCCAAGCAATATCCAATTCAGTCAATTGATCATCATCAAGAGCATCAAAATCATCCTTTGTTAATTTTGCATCAGCAACATTCTTGATAACCAAACCAAATGATGATGAAATTAAAGCAGCAATCATATTGGCATAATCATCCATTAATTCAGCAGAAAAAGCATTCTAACTTGATGAATTTGGAATTGTAAAGCTACAACCCCGTGATGAATTGTTATCAGAATTTCCAGAAACTCCAGCCATGAAAGCAATACTTGGTGCAGAACTCAGATTTGGCTTAGCTTTAGCGTTCATGCTTGCAGTATTCTCACCATGATATAACTCAGGATTTTGTAAAGTAGCAGTTGACTTCTTAGAGTTTAACATTTCCATTTCCCGAGCATAAAGTTTTCTAGTAAGCTCGTGAATGTCAATGTAGAGTATTCTTTATCATGAGTGAGCAGCAAAACATAGTTCTCTCATTTTTCAGGCAACGCTTCCATAATCTTCTCCTTCAAATCTGCATCAGATTTCTCAACTCCAACAACCTTCAACTCACTAATCAAATGTGAAAATCTTGAAACAAGAGCAGTAATGTTCTCGTTGTCATAATGTTGAAAATTATCAAATTCTTTATTCAACACTTTCTTCCGACTCTTCTTGTAATCATCATTCCCCTCACATCTTGCTGATAAATCATCCCACAATTGCTTAAATATTCTTGCAAGTACTAAATTGATAAAGAAACTCAGTGGGTATTGTCATTGTAAGATAACCGAAAGTTTTTTGTTCAAACTCGTATGATTTTCTTTCAGCAATGTCAAAGATATGAACTTCCTTGAAATCTCCCGCATCAGTCGGATGTTGATAAAGCTTCTTGATTGGAATCCACAAATCGATGTCATTCGTACTAATATAAGCCGAAAATCGTTGTTTCCAATTCTGATAATCTTCTAACTTTAACAACTTGGGAACTTTCTGACTTGTTCCAATTTCGTTATCAAAGTTCATCATAGTTTGCATTGCACTCTGCATTGCGGCAAAAGCTTGATATTCCAACATCGTTGAAAATTTTGAAATTCTGATATGCTCGAACTCTATCCGAACCTATCTATGTATTCCGAATTCGTTCCAAATTCCCTCCGAACATCACAATGCCGAACCTCAAATGAACTCCGAACTCTGTCCAAACTAGCTCCGAACCCTTTCCGAATCTCAAACCTCTCCGAACCTCTCTGAACTTCGACCGAACTTATACCGAACACCGAACTTCCGAACAAGGTCGAACTCCTACCGAACGAAGACTGAACTCTATCCGAATGAGGACCGAACTCCGTCCGAACTTGAGCTTCGGAGCGGTTACTCCGAACTTTACCAGGAAAGTCCGAACTTCGACATCATATTTCAAATACGCTTGATTTTTTATGAATTGTGATGAAATTTTCAGCAGTAGGACAGAAAAACTAATAAGGAATGATTTAGGAGCAGATTTGACACATAATACTCGATTGAAATGATCAAAATACTTAAACACACTCGAGAAAACACCAAAAATGTTCAAAAATCCAAAAAAAGCAACCACAGATCAGTAGAGTGAATCAGAAAGCTCTGATACCACTTGAAAATGCGAGAGCATTGGATAGTCTACTCAATCTAGCTATTTAGAGATCGGCACGTAATTAACCGATTGTTTTATTGATCAAGAATGAACAATTACAACCAGTATGCACTCAGAAATAGACCCAGAGAAACACCTTGTAAACACACACTTAACAAAGCTCAGACTCTCACTCGTCTCCTTAGAACAAAGCACAAACTTGCTATATATAAGCACTGGCTGAACCCTACCCAAACTCAAGGTTCGGCAGGTCCGAACTCCAGGTTCGGACAAGGGTCGGCCAATCAATCTTTGGCTTGAACTTGTTCCTTGACTTGATGTAACTCGATACTCACACGAAGCACGTATCAGGTATCAACATCATGATAAACAGGATTCTTAGCAATATAAATTGTAGCCTGACTATCACATTTAAGTGGAATTAGAACAAGATAGGGAAGAGAACGTTCAGCTAGCAATCGTGTTAACTAAGCAAGCTCAACGGTAACCTGTCTCATGGAGCGATATTCTACCTTAGTAGAACTAAGAGAAACAGTGGCTTGCTTCTTCGACTTCCAAGAAAGAGGACTGCCTCCAAGAAGAACAAAGTAACCAACGACAGATCTTTGAGTATTGGGGCAAGCAGCCCAATTTGAATCACAAAAAGCTTCAAGTATAAGAGAAGGATCGTTATTTAAAAAATAAGCCCTGACTGGTAGTGCCTTTAACATAGTGTAAAGTATGAATAGCAGTTGTCCAATGAGGAATACGAGGCTCTTTCATGAACTGACTCATAAACTGCACAGCAAAGGCTAAATCTGGTCGTGTATGAGTCAGGTAAATGAGCTTGCCCACTAACCGACGATATTGTAAAGGATCGAAATAAAGAGGACCATCAGAAGCAGAGAGCTAACAATTACCATGTAAGGGACAAGTAGTAGGCACATAATCAAGAGCATTAAACTCTTGGAGAAGATCAGTAGCAAATTTTCGTTGGGTCATGAGAATGCCAACGAAAGTCTTGATAATCTCAATACCCAAAAAATAATTGAGAAAGCCAAGATCCTTTATCTTAAAAGGTATCATGAAGAAAACCTTTGAGTGCATGCATTTCATCATTATTATTGCCAGTTAGAAGTATGTCATCAACGTAAACAGCAACATGAACAATAGAAGAGCCCATTTTCTTGGTGAACAAAGAATGGTCATTCTGAGATCGAAGATAGCCCTGAGACTTAAGAGCATCAGATAGTTTGCTATACCATTGGCGTGAAGCCTGTTTAAGGCCACAAAAGGGACTTCTGCAATTTGAGAACATGGTTGGAATCAGGAACAGAGAGACTAGGTGGAGGAAGCATGTAAATGTCCTCATCAAGATCGCCATGTAAAAAGCGTTATTAACATCTAATCGATGAAGGGACCAATTCAACTTTGCAGCAATAGCAATTAAACATCTAATTGTAGTCATCTTAACAACACAAGAAAAAGTTTTTGTGTAATCTATTCCAGGAGTTTGAGTATCTCCTCGAACCACTAAACAAGCTTTACACCTTTCTACAGTACCATTGGTTTTTTACTTAACTTTATAAACCCATTTACATCGAAAAGGCTTCTTTCCTACAGGTAAAGGAACAATAGACAAAGTATTATTGGCTTCAAGTTCATTGAATTCTTATTGCATAGCCTCTTTCCATTCAGGTAAAAGAGAAACTTCTTTGTAAAAACAAGGTTCTGCTTTTGAAATATGTGAAGGAGAACTAACAGTTTAAGTAACAGTAAAAGCAGAAGTAATAGTATGAAAACAAGATTGTGCAGAATTGAAATGATAATCTTTAAGATAAGAGGGCTGAGAGATTGATCTGTGAGACCTTCGAAGAACAGGTGGAAGCGAAGAAATAAGAGGAAAAGAATGAAAAGACTGTTGTGGAGATGAAGAAGGTGAAGGAATGAAAGATGGAACAAAAGGAATATAATCATAAGATGGATCATCAAAGACAGTAAACAAAGAGAAGATGATCATTTAGATACCGAAGGAAATAGATGCTAAAAAAAATAACATCTCTAGAGATGATATAAAGATTTAGTATGAAGAGTAAAAAGCTTATAAGCCTTTTTTCCAACAGGATATCCAATGAAAAACAAGGATAAGCCCGAGGCTGAAATTTGTCTCTACCTTGTTTTAAGGAAGAAGCATAGCAAAGGAAACCAAAGCTTTTAAGATGATCATAAGATGGAAGTTTGTCTAATAGAACTTCATAAGGAGTTCTACCAGCAAGAAGTTTAGTTGGAAATCTATTTATTAAATGTGTAGCTGTCAAAACACAGTCTCCCCAAAAACGAATAAGAAGTTTAGATTGAAATAGGAGAGCTCTAGAGGTTTCTAATAAATGTTTGTGTTTTCGTTCAACCACCCCATTTTGCTGGGGTGTAGCCTATTATGCCAGGTTTTTCCAGTTATGACAACATTACATTGAGAATGAGAATCTGAAAAAACAGAAGAACAACTGGATGAGTAGAGAAATTGATTGGTCTTTAGGATGTATAATCCATTAACCAGGCTACCAAGAACCACTAGCCTCTTCAGAGAAGGGGCATGCAATAAGCACAACTTTTCACGAAAAAAATATTAAACCATGAGTATCATGACAAAGTTTAGGAATAGACAAGAGATTGTTGTTGAATTGTGGAACAAGGACGAAGTTTGTTAAAGAAATACCCTCATGAAAATACCATATTTAATCGTCAATAACATTTGACCATTAGGTAAATGAATAGGAATAGGCTTGAAAAGATTATGAATGTGCATGAAAAGACTTTCATCACAACACATGTGATCACTGGCACCGGTATCTATAATCCATTTAGAAGTATTATCTTAATTCATAATACCTGTAAAACTAGCAGAATGATAGTTGCAACATGAGAAGCAGAAACAGAGGTCATGCTTGAATTAGTAGATGAACCTTGAGACAAATGAGTGCAATGAAGAAATTTAATTTGAAAAGACGAGAGCGTCGGATCGTCTACTCAATCTAGCTATATCGTATGAAAACGTAACTAAAAGATTATTTATTGACCAACAAAGAACCATTACAATCAGGAAGAACACTTAGAACATTGACAGAGAATACACCGTGGAAACACACACTTAACACTCAGCTCACACTTGACTCGTTACTGAAAATACAAGACAAACAAGTATTTCTACCCAGTTACACGAACCCTCCCGAACTGTGAGTTCGTGTGCATCTGAACTCATCTAAAGTGTGACTTCGGATGACACTTCGTGTCAGTTCGGACTCAGTTCGTGTAACAACCTAATTTGCAGCTTCGTCTTGTTCAAATACTTCACACGACGAACCGAGTATGCTCTAACAAACTCCCCCTCGACGTGTGCAGTATCTGTTCATCCAATCAAACTCTCCCTCAACTTGATGGTTAGCTTGTTCTCGAACACTTTACGATGCACAGTGTGTTCTCTCATCTTTATCAACAGCTTCAGAAGACTTGAAGTTGTGACATTCTCTTTCCACTTAGAACATGTTTAATCATTAATAATCTTTGCATAAAACGTCTCTTCGAGACTCCAAGATATTAATTTTGATACTTAGAAAATTTTAATTTGTATCCCATGTCGAAACATGCCACTGAAAGACTCTACTAAGACAAAAATGGGCTGTCAAGAACGTCGATCGAAAACAAAGCAGAAACAAAATCTTTTTGCCTTTTAGAAAGTTTATATCAATACAAACCTAAATTTTTTTTGATTTTTCAAACTTATGCTAAAACACACCGAAAATCTTTTTGGATTTTCTGAAATGAAATGAAATTGTAATACAGAATTAAACTCTATTTTCTGCATGAGAAAGATCATAATATGGGATCATATTGGACATATCGCACTGAACTACACTTCAATTTCAACTAATTGAAGCACGTAAGCCATACTGATTGCTGGTATAATTTGTCTATCTTAAACTTAGGCAGAATTATACTCATAACATCTGGATATGTTAAGGTATTGATTAGATTTGTTTTGACCAGTGCATCCCATCACATAGTGTATTGTTTTCATGATATTGTTAACTATGTTCCATGCAAAAAGAAATAAGAATGTTAAATCGTCTACCTTAAGGTCGATCTTTTGATACGCAGATAAGGCATCGAATTTAACAAAATAAGAAAGATAAAACAAGTTGAAATTGTATAATTCAATAACAATCAGGTCGGTCTTGTGGACACGCATAGAAAGCCCGATTAATTAAACGAAACACGAAAGAAAATAAAGTAGAACCTCAAACGAACAATAATCAGGTCGATCTTTCAATACGCAGAGAAAGTCCGATCATTTGAGAAAATAAAGAAAATCAAACAAGTTTAAATCTTTGCAAAATGAACACATGTATACACAGTGACTTCTCATTTTTTTCACACGTTTTTTCTCCTTTTGTCATGAAATATGCTTCAAGATGTTATCCACTTGGTCAAGAATAGTATTTAAAGTATATCACATCTGAATACTTTCTGTTTTGCCGAGCCTACCAAGCATATCAAACAATGATCTTATGGCTTTTTCATCTACTATATCCATGAGTCAGATATGTAAGCCAATGTACCATCATTTTCCAATGATCAATTTATCAAAATTTATATATTTTACATGTATTCACCTTCACCAGATTTTGCATTTTTCCATAACATGCCATTTCTTCCCCTTAAAATGAAAAACTCTATTTTTGGATTTTTCATTTTATAAAAACAAAACACTATTTTGACTTTGTCAATACGAAATGTAAAGAAAGAAAATTGATCAACCGACACAGATACCTGTCTGGTTTATCTTTAAAAAAAATTGCAGATTAGAAACATGATATCACTTGAAATTTAACTTAAAATAAGTAGAATACTCCTCCATCAACAACTTTTCAATCGTCGATAGGTCTTCCAGAAGTGCATGTACACTGGTCAAACACATTAGTTTTTAAATGACCCGAAGCAAAGTGCTTTAGGTCGACTAGTGCCCTGGTTTTGCTTTAAAACCACTTTAGATCTCCATCCTTTTTGTTGTTTTGGTAAAGCAGTCTTGGATGAATCAATCCATAGTTGACTGTGACGAACAACCTACATTTGGAACTTTTGGAATAAATATTTCTTGTTTTTTTAAAGAAAGTAGGCTGAAATTCATCAAAAACTCTGTCATGTTCATCAATGAACTTTGGTCTGGCAGGTATACCATAAACGGGAACCTTTTGTTTTCTTTGAGTAGAAGCAGCAGGAACCGGACAGTTTTTTGTCATATGCCCTTTTTGTCAGCAAATGTAACACCAACGATTGTTAATGTTTGTCAGTTTGGGAACCTGCAAAGCTTCACAAAAACATTACCTCCAAAATGATCATAAAAAGTATCATATACCTGATGTCGATGATCATGAACCCATGTTAAAGTTTGGGCTTTTGGGAGTAGAATTTGAACCTCCAGAAGAAAATTTAGCATTTTGATTCTTCTTGTTCGTCTGAGCAGCATCCTTCACAAAACTTCTGATCTTTTCTGAGCATCCACGCAGTGAAGGGGAAATTCTTTATCAGAAAATATTTGTTCCGAACCCTTGAGCTTGTAAAACCTCTCGGGTTGAACTTTTTCAGCCTTGAAAACATCCTTTTTAACTTGCTTTAACATTCTTCAGTTTTTGTTGTGCTGGAACTGGCACACAACTATCTTCAACATCCTTTGTCTTAAAACCCAAACTAGCCTGTTTTCCAGAAACCTTCTCTTCTGAACTTGATGGTTTATGCCCGTTCTTCGCCAATCGAGAAAATTTAGCTTTAACTTCATGAACACCCTTCTTAGCATAGAAAATCGTCTCATCAATATCAATATGAGACTGAATCTTTTCAGTAGAAGTTGTCGACTGTTCATTCTCCATCGATGACGAACCAGACACAAATGTTGAAAACTTAGAAATTTCAGATTTCTTTTCAATCTTCTTGCCAGTCTTATTGTTTTTCTTTATCTTCACAACCTTTGCTTCTTCAGAATGTGATGATGAAACCTTTGAGTAATCATAATCTTTAACCATTTCCTTCACATTATTGACAACTTCTTTGATAATAATCGGAGGTGTAATTGTCTTATCAAATACTCTTTCAAAATTTTCATCATTTGCTAAGAAACTTGTGAATGATTGTGAATTGGTGATATTATTCAAAAGACGATTGGTGTCAATCACTTGGATCTTCGATTCATAAATCTTTTGTTGTGCTTCGGACAATTCCTTTTCCGTTGCAATCAACTTCTTAGCAACCCATTGTGTTTCAAATTTTTGCAATCATAAATTGTCAAGCTCACCAAACAACTCTTTCTTCAACTTATCTTCATTCATTTTCTGAATGTCAATGTTTGAATTTTACAGCTTATTGACTCTTGTGAATTCCTTCTTCTCCTCCTCCAATAATGCTTCCTTCTCAATAGAATAACAGTTTTGCTTTAGCCGCGAGTTCATCAAAAGTCTTATTGAGCACATGAGTTTAATCTTGGATTTTGCAAACAAATCATTAAAATCATTTTTGTGGCGACCCTAAAACTTTTGCTTTATTTCCCCAGCAACAATGACAGCCGAGGCTACGAACGCTACAACGCAAGAATAATTTTTGGGACGAAAATTCCATTTTCAAGGGGATGATGTGACATCCGAGAATTCCAAGGTTAACTTCCGTTAGACAATCTCCGTTAGTTACGTTATAAGTATTAACTAGGTAACTAATGCTTAACTAGGCCGAATACGTCCACGACTTTTGGTTGATCACCAAACCCGTCCATATGTGTTTATTTATTTATTTATTTATTACCACTATGTGGAATTATGTGCAACGTGATTTAAATGCATGATTATTATCAAAAGCATGACTATTTGTTTACTTGTTGAATTATGTGACAAATTGCTTAAATGTGTATTTATGTGATTAATCAAGTAATTAGAGTGTATGCATACATGTTAATCATGGGCTAATCACTTGCTGATCATTGGGGCCCAAATCCCAATGATAAGCCCACCAAAGCCTTGGTATTTAAAGAAAACAAAACCCTAAAATTCTCATTTGCATGCTCCATCACATAAAACACACACACACACACTCTCCATCCTCTCTCTCTCTCTCGTGAACCAGCCACTTCTGGTCAGCCATAAACCACCAAAGACCACCGTGATCTCAGCATTGAAGATCATCCATCGAGCTTGGAAACCCAACCGTGAGTCCCATGAACTTTTTATGCCTTTTCTTTGTGTTTTCTTAAAAAGAATGTGTAAACCTTCATGGAATCGTTTGATCTTCTGATATGATGCTTAGGAATGTTAGATCTAGCATAAAGACTGAAACTTTACGTGTAAAATCATGCCATAATGAAGATTCATGCTAGTTAGGTCATTTTACGCTTAAAAGTGTTCTTGGAGATTTGATGGTAAAAATCCATGTTTAAGGTGTTAAATTTGCTTGTGTGATGTTGGTAAATGTTTATGCATGCTAGATACTGAATTATATGAAGTATGGAAGCTGTTAGATTGATTTTTGGACTGATTTACGAGTTTTCTGCGACCAGCGAAACTAACAGATTCGTTAGGCGAAACTATAGTTTCGCAAACTGTTTGAATATCCTTCCAGCGACACTATACAGCGAAACTATAATGTCGCCGTGAAAACTAAGTATACTTGCTCGAACGAAACTACCGAGCGAAACAACCATAGACTCCTGAACGAAAGTTCAAATCAGTTTCGAGCGAAACTAGATAGCGAAACTGTGCCATCAGTTTCGAGCGAAACTATCTAGCGAAACTGTGCCTTATATGAACGAAAGTTCAAACCAGTTTCGGGCGAATCTATGCTAGCGAAACTGTGTCATCAGTTTCGAGCGAATCTAGCTAGCGAAACTGTGTAGCGAAACTGTGCCAGACCCAAACCCAAACTTGTGTAACTTATTTGAATGTTATGCCATGACTTACATGATTATGCAATAATGAAACATGATTTGATTTCTGAGTGATGTGAACCCTTGTTTATGATCTGTAGGTCCGGAAAACTCCCAAAGACACGATATAATGATCAAACACGAGTGCGGAATCCTCGTGAGAGATTGATTCAAGAAAATAGTAGAAGAAGAACACGAGAATACGATGATTGAACAATAAAAGCTTGATCTTTGCACACAAGAAAACTTGTCGGGTACAAAATCTTACAATCGTAAACTGATCTCTCAAGGGTTTATGATCATAAACACCTATGGCTCCCTCCTTGGATCATAAACACCTATGGCTTCCCTCCTTGGATCATAAACACCTATGGCCTCCCTCCTTGGATCATAAACAAGCACCCCAAATGAGGAGGACTAGAGGGGTTTATATAGGC
>JBCNJP010000013.1:175877-243561 GCA_039602395.1 Deinandra increscens subsp. villosa
ATCATAAACACCTATGGCTTCCCTCCTTGGATCATAAACACCTATGGCCTCCCTCCTTGGATCATAAACAAGCACCCCAAATGAGGAGGACTAGAGGGGTTTATATAGGCACCCCAATGGGTTTACTATTGGGCCCCTTGTGGATCATAAACCCAATAGTAAACCCAAGCCCAATCATAAACTAGCCTAAACACAATAAACAAATTAGCCTATGATCCTAATTAAACCCTCTAAGCCCAGCCCAACTTATTTAATATTACAAGCCTCATAATCTAGCCTCTACATGATCAACCATCGGTGTCGTGTGTCGGTATGTCGAGTCGTAGTTTCAACGTGCTATGTTATGGGCCATAGTGACGTAGTTAAAGTTTAGACACAACCTAACACCTAAGACCTTAATGTGATTATTAGGTCTTCGTTAGCAATCGTAATTGGATTATTTGAAGTGTAAGCTGAGCAACCTAAGGTGAGTTTCACTAACCCTTTAATTGTGAGCCCGATTGGGTCACAACGAATTTACTTAACGAAAGACAACGCTGACATTTTGAGGTATTGCCAAATGGGATATCCGTTATGGAAGTTGGAGCGTTTTATGGGAAGCACTTGCAACTGTCCACCCTTGGGGTTTCAAATGAAATCCGCAACCAACTATTTAATACTTAAACTCATTTGGGATTTCAAATGAAATCCGGAACAACCATTTTGACACTTAAACTCTTTTAGGATTTCAAATGAAATCCAGAATAAACGGTTTTAATATGACTAGTGTAGGTTAAAGTCTAAACCAAATGATATCACATGATTTCTAAGGATGCCTTGAAACTTAAAAGTCCTCAACAATTTAGTACCATTAATTTGCGAAGCGAGGGGATGTTGGGTAGATCTACTGAGGGTTTGACAAACCCTGCTCCGCGATACACAAATGTGTAGCCAACCGGTTAGAGGCCGAACGGAGTACAATATCAGCCTATTTTAGTTGTGGGTCCCGTGAGGAACACAACTGGAGGCACAAACCATCGGCAAATGCCGAACTCTGTTACGTCAGCTTTGGTACGAACTTCCTTAGTGCATGGAAACCGGATTAGCTACCCGCGATATCGGTTGACCGCTTTAATCTTTACTTAACTAGTGCATATTCGATAATTCAACACTTGGAAATTGTTTTGCAAAACTATTACTTATTTATATGTTGATACATACGCTTATGAGACCGGGCCACTGCATGACATGCCCACTGTGAACTCACCAACCGTTAGGTTGACACTTGTGTGGTTTTCACTTTTGCAGATCGCTGAGGAGTATCCACCAGAGGTTGGCATGGCACCCGAAGTTACTTGTTTCATTTTGAACTTAAATTTGGGAATTTAACAACAATTTATGTTTTGTAATTAAGCACGTGGTTATTGCTAAGATACTCATGTTTTTCTTTCCGCTGCAAACTTTTAAACTGTTTTATGATGAATGTTTGGACTTTACTCTGATTCGTTTAGAACTTGTAACTAATGGTTGTGGTCCTGGTTTGCTCGCACCCCTTAACGGTATAAACCCCGTTAGTGGTAAATTTAGGGGTGTGACAATTTTCAACATCCTTTGCTTTAAACTTCCAATTCCCAACTTCTTGAACTGATACAACATTTTCTTCAACTAACTTTGCATTTTTCAACTCAAAATCCTTACTTTCCTTCTTAGACACCTCTAATTCCTCTTTAACAGATTGAAGTTCGTTTGTAAGAATTCTGACTTCGTTCAACAAAGAATCCTTTTCCTTCAACAAATTTTCAATTTTAGCCTCATAATTTTCGTTCTCAGCTAATTCAAGAACTTAAGTCTGAATAGTAATCATCTTGAGTAGATGCGACAATCAATGCGGATTCATCAAAAAATTACCCCAGTTATAACCTCCTCCAGCTTGAACGGTTAAAACTTTTTTATTCAAATTACTTGATGACGGTTGGGAACCATTGTAAGTAGCTTTTGAATCAGATGGGTTGGCATGAGATTGCTTACATTCTCTTGCAAAATGTCCAAGATTATAACATTTGTAACATTTTATTTTAGATTTGTCAAATCCCAACTTTCTACTTTCATCAACACCATGTCTTCCAGTTTTCTTGTAAAACCTTTGTGTTCTCTGAGTCAACATAACCAATTGCCAGGCCATATCCATTTCATTCAAATGATCATCATCAATTTCATCAAGATCTTCTTTAGTTAATTCAGCATCACTTACATTATTGATAATCATCCCAAAAGAAGATGCAATTAAAGCAGTATAATCATCGGTTGTCTGAACAAAAAATGCATTCTGATTGGTTAAACCTGGAATGGTAAAACTACAACCCCTTGTAGAATCAGAATTTTTTAGACATTCCTGACACATTTCCAATGAAAGCTGTACTTGGTGCAGTACTAACACCCATTGGTTTGGCTTTAGCATTTATACTTGTTGCATTCTGGTCATGATACAACTCTAGATTTTGCAATTGAGCAGTTGATTTGTGAGAATTCATCATTTCCATTTCCCTTGCATGAAGCTTCCCGGTTAATTCATGAAATGATAATGATGAGTATTCTTTGTCATGTGTAATCAACAAAACAGAATTTTCCCATTTCTCCGGTAATGCTTCCATTATTTTCTCTTCTCCGGTAATGCTTCCATTATTTTCTCTTTCAATTCTTCATCTGTTTTCTCAATTCCAACAACTTTCAATTCACTGATAAGATGTATTAATCTTGATACAAGAGCCATGATGTTTTCTTTATCATAATGTTGAAAGTTATCAAATTCTTTGTTTAACATCTTTCTTCGACTCAAAATTGATCAGGGTTTGTATCACGTTTTGCATAACGACAAAAGCTTGGAATTTCGTCATCACGAAAAATTTCAAAAACTGGTTATCCGAACTGAACCGAAAAGAATATGGTTGAACCGAACTCAACCGAACTAGAATGTGTCCGAACTAAAACATGGAGCCTCTGGACCGAACTAAACCGAACTGGATATTCAAGCACACTCGAAATGATCCGAACCAGGAGTGAAGCGAACTGAACCAAACCGAAATAATCCGAACTGGAAAGAATCTGAACGTGTCCGAACTAGAACTTTGTTTAACCGAACTGAACCAAAGTGAACCGAACTGAAGCAAAGTCTCACCTCGGATGAAGGTTATTTTTCGAACTGAAGATCTTCACCCGAACTGGAAGGAACCGGACTTTTTCAATCAAAAATCACGATTTTGGACATATTTGAACAAGATTTTCAGTAGTAGATCAGGAAAAGTGATAAGGAATGATTTAGGAGTGAAATTTTTACAAGAAACGCGACTGAAATGATTAAAATCTAGCAAAAACACTCCAAAATTTTCAAAAACGACACTTTTTGTTTCAAAAAAGTTCGAAAATAGCAACAACAGATAAGTAGAATGAACCAGAAAGCTCTGATACCACTTGAAAAGACGAGAGCATCGGATCGTCTACTCGATCTAGCTATATCGTATGAAAAACGTAATTAAAAGATTGTTTATTGATCAACAAAGAACAATTACAATCAAGAAGAACACTTAGAACATTCACAGAGAATACATCGTGGTAACACACACTTAACACTCAGCTCACACTTGACTCGTTACCGAAAATACAAGACAAACAAGTATTTATACCCAGTTACAAGAACCCTCCCGAACTGTGAGTTCGTGCGCATCCGAACTAATCCGAAGTGTGACTTCGCATAAGACTTCGCGTCAGTCGGACTCAGTTGTGTAACAACCTAATTTGCAGCTTCATCTTGTTCAGATACTTCACACGACGAACCGATTGTGCTCTAACAGAAGTAAATCCTTGCATTGGTCTGGTGTTAGAGTAGTGGAAGAACTTAAGTTTTGAACATAATTATCGATCTCATCATTAACTCTAGCAGTGGTAGCAAACCTTCTAGGTTTTGTGAACTTAAAATATTTTGGGAACCCGATTAATCTGTAACACTTACTAGCTATGTGTTCAGGTTTCTTGCAATGTGTGCAAACAAAACTTTTGTTTGTATCATTTTTGCCTTGAAGAGGTACATTCATAGAGACTGTTTCAGTAAAAAAATGATCACCACAATGAATCTCTCTTTATTTCTGATCTTGAATTAAGAGAACATAGGCTTGGTTAATCGAAGGTAAAGGATTCATCATCAGAATATTGCCTTTAACAGTATCATATGATGGATTAATTCCCATAAGAAATTGAATTAGTTTTTGATCTTCATCTCGTTTAGCAACTTCTTTAGAAGATCCACAAGAACACGGTGGAATAACGGATATAGCACAAAATTTATCCCAAATACTCTTGATCTTGGTAAAATATGTAGCAATATCACTGTTACCTTGATTGATTTGGCAAAGGCTTTTCTACAACTGATAAATCTTAGCTCCGTTTGATTGATCATATCGTTCCTTCAACTCAATCCATAGTTGCGAAGCAGTTTGAACATATAAGACACTTTCACCAATTTCTTGTGACAAAGTATTCAGAATCCAGGAAATAACCATGTCATTGCAGCGTTTCCACAACTCCTTATTAGATGAACCTGTAGGCATCTCCAGATCTCCATTAACAAGAACAAGCTTGTTCTTCGCAGAAAGTGCTATATGCATGGAGCGCTTTTAAGTACCAAATCCATTTCCATCAAATGATTTCGAAAGAAGGAGCATTCATGGATGATCAGACGGATGAAGGTATAGCGGATTGGATGAATCAATAGAAGTAATTGCTAAATTTAGAATTGGTTGAGACTCAATAGAAGTAGTTGCTAAATTCAAAATTGGTTGAGACATGATACAAAATAAGCAAGAAATTGAAATCAAAGCTCGAAACAAGAAATAAAGCGGAAGAATGATGAATCGAAAATGGAGACGAAATGAAAAAAGAGAGCTTATTGCTCTGATACCATGTCGATTTGGAAGAAAGGGAATTGGGGAATTTCTGTTGTTCTCATTCAACTGAAAAGAAAGAATATATACAGCAGCTAACGGCAACAAACGTTAGCTAACAAATGACTAACTAACTAACTATGACTACTAACAAACTTTAACAGAAAATAACAAATTAAATATAAGTAAACACCAACACTACTACTAAGTCAGAAGGCATGTGGTGAGTAAAAGTTATCTAATACCATAATAATAATTCAATGGGAGTCTAGCACTATTAGGGGGTTTGGATTTTCAAGTGGATATTCATGTTTGTATCACTACAAGTGGGGCGACTCACGCTTCGCTAGGTACTTATTTTTACCATCCTCATGAGTCTTGTACTTGAGTTCCAATGCCTTCCATAGTTCTTTCACACTTGATACCTGCATGTACAAGTTGTAAAGGCAATCAGACAAAGAAGTCTTGATATGGCCAAGGCAAAGATCTTCTGCCTCCTTTCGCTTAAGTCTTTGCTTTTCCATATCATAAATAATGTTCGGATCCACAACCTTTCCATCTTTGGAGATTGGGTTTTCTGGAATAGGAGCCAACTTAGGATCAAGAACATAGTAAAGATTCAGCACAACGAGCATGCATTTCACTTTGTCGGCTTAACGTGTATAATTTTGGCCATCAAGTCTATCCAACTTCATGAATTCCTGATTCATGAACCTTAGGTTTGCAGTGGGAGGTTCAATGTCCATTTTTCTGAAAAAAATTAAATCACAAAAAATTAAATCCTTAAGAACGTTGAAAATAGTTTAGAATAAAACAATTTAATAGACTAATTAATTACTACCGAGTTGTTGGTAAAAATCAATTTAGGTTGTACTCGATCAAAATGATTGTAAGAAATGTAGAAGGAGAGTGTTCCGTTATCGAACAAATTAAAGAACAATTTTGAGCATGAACCTGTATTTCGAGAGAGATGAGTGACCGATGCGTTGTGTGAAGTGCAAATGCGCCTCAAACGTGCCCATTCGCGAAACTCGCGTCTCGCCTCGCCTCGACGCACGTGTGGGTTTAGCCATTTACTTAAACCCCCACAACTTTTGGAAGTTGATGGAAACTATAGGCTTAAAAACTCACTTAAAGTTTTTACTTCCACCAATGTGGGATACCTAAACATACCAACTTGCATATTATATAGTTTCTCACACTTATAGTTTCCAACATTTTGGGTGGGAAACCCACAAAGATGATTAGGAAGCTAGACTAAGGTTTGAACATAAATGCAAAGTTGGGGTGTGGATGACAATTCAAACCCCTCCCCTTGAATCTTGGTCAGAGCCGTAAGTTGGTTGTCTCCTATAATGTTTTGAGGTGGGGTGCCGTAGGCCGGTTTGCTAGTCCTGCAATACTCGATTCTGTTTAATACCATAAATTTTGTTGTAAATTAAAGAAAATATAAAAACACTGTTAGTTAACATTTTTATACTAGGGGTTCTAGGAAGAGGTTATTATGAGAAGTTTAGTTTGGATAAGAATGATAAGAAGGAATCATAGCCATTAGATCTTTAATTAAATGAAGATCTATGTCCCAAAATTTTCTCTTGTAGAATTAGATAGCAAAAATAAAGAAAACAATAGATGGAAGGACATTTTTTACCTTTTTATCAAATTCTCCCCATTTTTTAAATCTTCATAACTCATACATACGACAATTTTTTTAAATTACACCATAAAAACGAGCGTTTTTTATCTTTAAAACGCGTACAGTGTTGTTATATATAAAATTAAATTTTTTTACTCTTTCGATTGTGTCAAAATGTTCAGATCATTGTGTCATATTGTGTCAAAAATGTTCAGATCACTATGTCAGATTGTGTCAAAATGTTCAGATCATTATGTCATGTGGTGTCAAAAACCATAAAGAGTATTTAGTTTTATACATAGCAACACTATATATATTTTTGACACAATGACACAATGATCTGAACATTTTGACACAAAGATCTGAACATTGTGTTAAATCTCGAAAGAGTAATTTTTTTAATTTTTTTATATAGAACACTATACGCGTTTTAAAGATAAAAAAATGCTCGTTTTTATGGTGTAAAATTTTCTAAAAAAAAAGTTAATATCGTATTTGAAAGTTATGAATGTTTTAAAGAAATGGAGGAAGTGGGTAAAAAATCAACAAATATGGCTAAGACTAAAATACCTCTCATTCCTTTTTTATTAGATCAAGATTCAATGGTTAAAAATCTTTCTTATCATTCTTATTCAAACCAAACATCTTATTTAAACATATCAGAGGTTATAAAGGCTATTCAATACCATAATATATTGTGTATTCTTTGTTATACATACGATAATTAAAATTTTATACGATGTTTTTTATTTTATTTTATTATAAATACTCTACGAATCACTTAGGTTAACCACCTTGCCCGAAGCCTACAAGCCTCCAATCACAACATGCCAATGGGAGATCATGTGGGTAGATTTTGTCCTACGTATTGTTTACTATATATGTTTGAATTCTATAATTTATAAATTAAAAAAAAATAAAACATATTTATATAAGCGGCATATTAAAGTTGTTATAAAGTATAAAACGTTTATTTTTCTATTGATATAAAAAGTTTGTTTTATACGCTCAGGACTTAACACGTAACGTTGATATTATCTAATTCTATAAGTGACACATAAAGAATGGTTTTACATGTATGGTTAAGATGTGATATTACACATATTCAACCATAAAAGATCAAAATTGTCAAATTTTGGATTTATTGGTGGCCAAGATCGACCGGTACCGTGGTAGACCTAAATAAATCTTTATAGTATTTTGACATTTATAAAGAGTTAAACTAGATACGGTATATTCGTATATTGTCGTGGAGATAACGAAGACGTATAAAATAATTGTATTTTTATAACGTTACGTAAAAAAAACATGTCTATTGAGCCTGCGAGCTAAGAGATATATTACACGAACGTACATATTATACCGGGCACCAACTACTCATTTGCCAAATTCATTGAGACTGAAAATAAAAAAAATTAGAAAAAATCTAAAATTGCACAAGAGTACCTATTAAACCACCAACTATTCTGCTAAACATACACAACTAAACATATTAGACCACCAAATCATATATTAAATTTGTTGAATTTAGATAAAAAATAAAAATATAATTAAATTCATGCTACGTGACTAGACCATGTGCTGCCAGTCTACCACACAGACTAATAATGGCATGACATGTCACCAAAACGGTTACTATTCTTTTTAATTGTTCTTTGTATAATAAAACTAGATGTTGTAAACACGCATATTGCAGGTTGATCCAGACACACAACATTTGTAGTCTATAATACTACGTAAAAAAAAATATAAAAAAAATGCGCAACGACACAAATGGTCAAAGTATTGAGTCTACGACCTAAAAACTATGTTACACGACTATACCTATTATGTAATCATGAATTCCTGTGCTAGATTTGTTGAGATTAGAAATAATAATAGTAATAAAAATTTGTGTTGGCATATAATGTTGGCATATAAAACTGTCTCATTGTATAACAGTACGTAAAGAAAAATGTAAATAAAAAAATGTGTAACAATTAAAATGCTTCAAGCTAAAAACTATTTTGTACGATTGTATATAAGGAAATCTATATGTCTTTATTACACCACCAAAGAACATAATCTCAAGCTCAAACAACTCAATCGTAAATAGAAAAAGCTATCTTACAATGTTAAAATTAGAAATTGAACGTTAAATTAAAAATTATATCACAAAAAATTTAGTACTGTACTTTATTTCCGTGTAACCTTTTGTTAATTTTTTTTGGAACGGCATTGATCAGGCGACCTTGGTCTCACGTGTAAACCTACCATTGCGGGGCTATGTCTAAGGTCGATTACTCGGACCCCCGTGAGAACCAAGACACCCCTCCTGAAGTTTTTTCCTGGCGAAAACCCCCTTCTGGTACTACATGGGGTAAAACTGTCTCCCTTTGGATTAGAACCCGGGTCACATAGTGGCCAAAGCCCTAAGAACGAAGGGGGTAACCACTAAGACATGTCCTAGTAATTTTAATTGTAATAGGAGTAGATCAAGTTCCTTTCAATTGTATTGTAATAGAATATATTTATTTTTTTATTATAATCGTACCCAAATAAATTAATTATTTTATTTTAAAGTTACGAACGGTTTTTCTACAAAAGGCCTAATAATCGACACCACACGGACGTTAAATTACTGTTTGGCGTTTTAAAAATATATTAAAAAGAAATTCATAATAGTTTCATGATAAGTAATCTCACGCTCCGATATAATCATGCATTGGTCATCCATGATGAAAATATAAAAACTAAGATCGCCAATGGCATGTTGTTGGAGTGGTTAAGGTGATCACCTTGTGTCCAAGTGACCCAGGTTCTATCCTTGCTCCCAGCAATATTGTTCTGAGGCATGGGGGGCTCTATGAAGGAAGACCAGGACCTTGTTGTTTCTGGTTCGATCTCGAGAGCGACCGGGTTTTACCACCAGTGGGCCTTCAGGTGGGTGTGTTTTTCCCAGAACTGGAGATAACTTGGGTGTGTTTAAAGCTCCGTACGGCTGGGTTGGGCCAACTGGCGGTGCCCTTTTGTCATTGGGTCACCCCGTACGGAGTACCTCGACAATTATATGTTTGTTGACCGTTAAAAAAAAAATAAAAATAAAAACTAAGATCAACAACAATAACACTCTCTTAATCGATGTCACAATCCAATACCTCGACCATCCCCTCATTGCTCACAAGTTCAAGAACAAAGATTTAAATTCAAATCTACTGCAACAACCACCTAAATAATTCTCTATATATTTGAAATTCTCGAATTGATTACTAAAAAACTTATACTATACTTTTCAATACAAGTATACAACTAAACTTTTTATAAAAAATATTATTATGTATACTATATTAAAGTTCATTTCAGATGGACACAATTGTCTTTTTACTTAATTTATAAGAGTTTTTAGAGGTCAAAATTATCTTTCAATTATGAAATTAAATACAAAAAGGTAACTGAATAAGTAATTAATAACGAAATCTCTTACAAAATCTAATTATGTAACAATTAATTTTTTGTTTAAATAAAATTCAATATCGTTTTTATTTTATGTGGTTTTATAATTTACATAGTATTTTATAAACTGTTGTTAAACATTCAAATCTATATGTATTCTTCATAAAATAATTTTTTCAAAACGCTTTACTTGTATTATGTTATTTTGCTATATTTCTCGTTGTATGGCGCATGCATCCTACTAGTTTATCCGTATTTAAACACAACAATTTGTTATCCAATTCTACCCCTCATTACATTGTAATGTTTATTTGCATTTTTCTTTTTAAATTTTAACACAAGTTTTTTATTTTACAATTATAATATTATATTAAATATTTTCTATTGATATAAGGGGTTGGGTTCTATAGAAAACCAATATTTTATAAAAAACCAAAAAACCAAGGAAAAATTTTATTTTTTTTTTAATTTTTTTTATATGTTTCTTTCATGATTTTAAGAATATTGGAAAAAGAAAAAACTTTAAAAACGTTTTCGAGTTTTTTTTAAAAATAAAATAAAATTCGAATTTTAGCTTGAAATTAATATTGCACTATGCAACAATAATATAAAATTGGTTTATGAATGTCAATTCTTTGTTTTTTATATTATTCGCATAAACCACATTCATATTTAAGTTAAGTCTCTTGTTTTTAAGTAGTTTTAATTATAATGCATTATGCAATACTATTGGTACTATTGCATGATGCAATAATAAAAAATCACTAAACTTTTTATTTTTTAAATTTTTTTTCCCATAAATAAAGCTAATAAAATTATAGAATTTTTGGTGAAATTATTTTTAAAAAATATTAATATATGAAGAAGTTATAGAGAAAAAAAGGTTGATTTTTTGGTTTTCTGATAATTATTGGTTTTCTATAGATCTTTCCCCTTGATATAAGTTCTTTATTTTATATTTTGACAGTATCGTTTGTTTAACTAATCTTATAATTATTTAATAATTAGAGATTAATTAGTAATATTTTATCAATTATTTAGTTGTCAATATTAAAGTAGAATTATGTTTAATTATTTAGTTAGTTCTAAGTTGTTTTTCTTTCAAGTTTTATATCGTTATGCAAGTTTACTTTTACCTTTGTTAAAAGCTAATTTTCATAGCAACATAACTTTTTGTGATATCTAATACACCCTAAAAACCTTTTTGAGTCTAGGTTTTAATGTTTATAACCGGGTTATGAAAACTTTATATTTTTCTCTTTACCACTTTATTTTTTATAAATGATCTGATTTCCAATCGGAATGC
This sequence comes from Deinandra increscens subsp. villosa, assembly GCA_039602395.1. Classification (NCBI taxonomy): domain Eukaryota; kingdom Viridiplantae; phylum Streptophyta; class Magnoliopsida; order Asterales; family Asteraceae; genus Deinandra; species Deinandra increscens. The sequence continues at coordinate 187,165 of JBCNJP010000013.1, forward strand.
AGAGAAAATCCGTAGCACCACGCAACATCTTTTTCATTTACATATTAATATTTAAGATCGTATAATTACCAACGCCATAACTCATCCAGTTTCCTATAAACTCAACCACCCTAGAATCCCTTAGAGCATTCACAATCAATTTCTTATCTATATCCTTATAATTTATACCTTTATTATTATTTTTTCTCTCTTTCACTCACAACCACAATTAAATAATACATTTTTATACCATTTTATCTCTTCCACTCACAACCAAACCTCAAATTTTACAGACCTCATTTTTTTTTTGTAAAATATACAGATTTTCAATATTTTTTTATCTCTTCTCCACTCACAACCACTTACAACTAAAATTTAATAAATTACACCAAACGGGCTGTGAATGCTCTTACATCTTATATCTCAAACTATTAAAAATAATATTATTTATTACATTAAAGTTGTAAATATAAACGCCCATTCTACTCAGACACCCCAAAATTCCAATTTAACACCCTAAACTGCCCCGGTTTGAATAAAGAAAAAAGTAAACAGCCCCGGTTTAGGTTTTTATTTTTCAGTATTCTTTTAACTTTAATCTATAAAAAAAATCATGATTCTTTTTCACGGTTTTTTTTTTTCCACGATTCTTTTAACTTCCAATACATTTATTTTTCATCAAAAAAAATTAATTTTTTTTTAAAAATAAAGAACAAACCGGGGCGGTTTGAGCTATAAACCCGGGTTTACTTTTTGGTCAAACCTTGTTTTCCAAAAACTTTACTGATCTGACGGATTTGTTTTATTCAAACCACCCCGGTTTGATCAAATAGCCCCGATTTAAGATGTGAATTTTAAAAGGGGATGTCTGAATAGTAGGTCCATATAGCTAGGTCCCGAATATAAATTCGGTAAGTATATGATTAAGAAACATACCAATCCATTTCTACCTCCTCCCCAAACACATTACATATGACCCCCCTTATCCTCCTCCACAAACATATCTCACACACACACACTAGAAACACCTTCAACTGTGTGTTGTACGTATTTTCACACACTAGTAAACACCTTTAACTGTGTGTACTCAATCTCTTCTGTTCACCCATGACAAAGTGTTTCAGTTTCACCGCCTCCCGAAACTGGTGCCTGAAATCATCTTTCTCCAGCTCCGGCCTCCGATCAACGGTCACCGACCTCGGCGACGGCACCGTCATCCACTGCTGGGTCCCCAAAACCCGAAAAGAAACCCGACCCGATCTGCTCCTCCTCCACGGGTTCGGAGCCAACGCCATGTGGCAGTGGGGCCCCGACATCCTCCCTCGATTCGTCCGCCATTTCAACGTCTACGTCCCGGACCTCGTGTTCTTCGGCGACTCGTACACGACTCGGGGGGACCGGTCCGAGTCGTTCCAGGCTCAGTGCGTGTACCGAGTCATGGAGCGGAACTCGGTGAGGAGAATGAGGGTGGTGGGGCTGAGTTACGGGGGGTTTGTGGCGTATAGCCTGGCGGCGCAGTTTAAGGAGGCGGTGGAGAGGGTGGTGATATGTTGCGCCGGGGTGTGCTTGGAGGAGAGGGATTTGGCGGAGGGGTTGTTTGTGGTGAAGGATTTGGAGGAGGCGGCGGACATGTTGGTGCCACAGACGCCGGCGAAGATGAAGGAGTTGATGCGGCTGACGTTTGTGAAGCCGCCGGTGAAGACTCCCAACTGTATACTTGTGGACTTCATTGATGTAAGATTTTCATTGGTTAGCTTTATTCTTTTCTTTGCAAATCATTTTCTTATAAAGTAAATAGAAAAAAACCTTTTTATAATTATAATAACACTAAATTAGGCTATCCGTAATGGGGCGTTATGGGGCAAAAAATTGTAATATGGCGCCCCATATAACGCCCCGCACCGCCCCCCGGGGCGCCATGTTAGCTTTGGAGGTCAAAGGCGCCATGTTCATGTCGCCGGTGCAACTCACATGTTTTTTTTTGTTTTTTTTTTCTTTTTTCCTATTGGTACACCTCATATCTCATAACCCCCATCCTCATAACCCCCCATTTCCACGTCATCCGCCACATGACGCATAACCCCCCACCCGGGGCTCCATCCACTACGGATAGCCTTACAAAAACAACATTTGGCGATCATTGAAATTTTCAAGTTTATTAAAAAGTTAAGTTTCATCCTTTATATTTGAGAAATGTCATACCCATCTTCTATATTTAAATTTTATTACAAATTACGTTTTTTACATTAGCTTTTGTTAAAAACTTTTATTATTTTTTTTTAAATGACAATTCTATCCCTACTTCTAAAGTACCAAATTTGTAATTTTTATAATGGAATATTTTGTTCTTTTATTTTTGGTTTTTTCTTTTCTTTTTCATTTCTTTTCTTTACTTCTATACTTTCGTTATTTTATAACTTGTTTTATAAAAATATAAATACTTGGTTCGCAAATATTAGAGTTTTTTCTTTTGTTGGAACTTTGTCGGAGATCATAGAAAAATCTATTGTATATAATTTCGTAGAGAAAATATTAGTTTTCTAGGAGTGGGATTCGATAATTGAGAACCTTATATACGTGTCTTAATTTCGCGTTTATTGTGAAGAAAAAGGTATATGTTCCACATTGCTTTTTAGCAATTGTGCGACTTTTACAAGAAAAAAGGTATAAATAACCATTTTAAGATGAACAAGATGGTTTTATGGAGTAGAAAAGGTATAAGTGTTTTATTAACTTTTTACTTTTATATATAATTTCTATAAAAGTAGAACTAATATATACTCCTTTTAACGCTCTATATTATGTTCCACAATGCTTTTAACTATAAGAAAATGAAAATTTGTTGAACAGAATTAGGCTACACTTCGGCCATCCGATTACAATTACCCTTGATATATGAGGTGTCACACGCTAGGTCCAAGATATGTTAGGCCACTTAGGTGAAAATCTACAAATTAAATAAATTTTATGTAATATATAAAAAGGCAAATACCATCACTTAAATAATTATACCTTATTTTCTCCTTTTAAATAAAACACGAAATTCATACAACCACCATTCGATCTATCATTAACTGACCACACATAATTTTCTCTATCACATCACTACCTATTTAACATCCTTTATAACATCACTTTTATCATCAATCAAATCACTATGGATCACTTGTCAACATATTTTATGTCTTTTCTCATAAAAGTCACATAGCATTTGTTTTATACATTAAGGTGTCTTCATTTGTTAAATTCTAACGAAATTGTGAAAATAAATTTAAAACATTTTGAAAATGGTATATACGGTTTTGGATATGTGTTATCTTTTTTAAGAGTCTCGTTTAGTTTACTGAAGCTAAAGCTAGCCTCCTTTAACTTACAAGAGCTTAAACTCGGATTGTAGGTGGCTTTTCAAACTCGAGTTCGACTCCTTTAACAAATGTATATAGGTTAGTTATATAGGGAGAGGATCATTTGAGAACCAATTGGTTTGAGAACTTTTGAGAACCATTTTGAGCCACAAGTTATATATAAGGAAATCCCCCTATGAATTTGAATGCTCCCCCCCCCCCTGAAAATTAGTGGCTCTGAATGGTTTTCAAAAGTTCTTATTTGAACCTAACCATAGTTATATATAAATACAGAATTTGGGTCTGGTAAAAAAACTATTTTTCTTTGGAAGGGGTAGGAACGATGATTCACTAATACGTGGACAAAACACACTAAAACACCATGCAGAAGAAAAAACATGCTAACATATTGTATAAAAAACCAACCCAATACAAATTTTGTACAATATATTAGCATGTTTTTTTTATCCACATGTCACCGCATGTTTGCTTTTTACCTTTTCTAGAAAAAAAGCCCTTTTTAGTAAAGCTCTGCCCTGTAAATACATATTTAAATTATTAGATAATAATTATATAATAGGGGTTTGTTTGAGCTTGTGAGTGTGATAAGTGAAGCTTTTTTTAGACAAGTGTTCAGGTTTGTTTATGAAACAAATCTATTTTTAAGCTTGAATTTGACTTTTTTTACTAAATAATATTATATATATACTGATGCTTGTCCTTCATAAAAAGAGGGTGAAACACCATAAATTGTTCTTGTGGCTCATACCGACAAATGAGTAAAATTCTTACCGGCTTCTGGGTTCTATATTTATGACGCATTCAATTATCGATATATAATAGTGTATGGGCCATCACACTTTCTAGCAACATGCATCAACTTGTTTTAATTTACTACTTATTGAAAAAACAACTTATTTTGTATTTGTCATGAATTTTCTTTTTAAAAGATTGATGTTATTTAAGCCTATTTTCGTGTGATCTATATCTTTATCTTATGAGTATATGTAAGATTTGTCTTTATTTCATTTTACAAACATTATTGTTTGGGTCACTATGATTCTTTACTGAACATGTTTTTTTTGTTTATTATTGGTAACATCATTTGGAAGTATATTACTACTTTTATATTGTGAAAAAGTTGGAATATCATTGCTAAATTGAAAATATATCAAATATTTTGTTATTTTTCTTTATTTAAAATAGCATAATATCCTTGCATGTTTGTTAATTTAATCCCGATTCCCAAACACTCTTTGAAATCATAACATGTTGGGTGCAGGAAATGAACAAAGAACATATTGAGGAGAAAAGGGAGTTGATTAATGCCCTAGCCAAAGGCCGAAAACTTTCTGAAATCCCGAAAATACCCCAGGTCAACCTTCCTACCATCAAGTTTGACTCGGGTTTTGACTTTTTGTAATTGTGGACTCATATATGCTCCATTTCACTTTGCAGCCAACCATGATAATCTGGGGTGATAAAGATCAAGTTTTTCCATTGGAATTGGGTTACAGATTAAAAAGGTTCGATTTACTTTAATCGATTGTTACTTTTGAAGTCAAATGAGGAAAGTGACTAATGTGATATGACAAAATTGCAGGCATTTGGGTGATAATGCAGATTTGGTGGTGTTAAAGAACACAGGGCATGCTTATATTGTGGAGAAAACAAAGGAATTCTATAAACACCTAAAGTTATTTTTACTCCCTCAGGTCTCTCCTATTCCGTCACCATTGAGCACAACCACCATTGCCGCAACTCCCACCACCACAACAGCCACAACCAACGGCCATGATCCTCATCATCTCAATAATAATAGCCCCGTCACAGTAACTACCTGATTCTAGGAATCGAGCCTCTGGGTCCCTAAGTTTTTTAACTTTTAACTGCTGATGACTCGAGAGGATTCATGTAATCCGACGATTAAATTATTTATGAATACTATTACCAGGGGAAAACAATACATGTTGTCAAAACAAATCTGTATGAGTGGTGTCTTTTGTAGGAATCAAGATAGATGTAGTGTTAACATATATCGATTTGGGTTACAATTTTTTTGGATTAAATAAAATTTTTGAAATCGACTCGGGTCAACAGGGTTTGTCTTCTCTCTTCTCTACAGATCAATGCACCTGATCGAACAAGAATCTCATAGTTTGCAATAAACCCCTTTTTCTCTGAATCGGGATAAGAACAATTCTCAGCTTTCAGTTTTGTAATATCACACAGAAGGCCAGAAATCAAGCTAATGTCTGAAAGTGGATCTCATAACAAGGGAGAAGATGATGGCTTTTTTGGATGTTCATTTAGTAATGGGACATCCAGCAAACCCCTCAAACTGTAGTCGGTCATGTGTTGCCAACGACAAATTCAACTTATTATGTGTTCCACTAGCAATTCTGGCAGTGAACCCCAATCTTGGCGGGCCAGATAATCAACACTGGTGAGGAATCACATTAAAACAAGCATGAAAAGCTACGCATTCATGGAGAATCTCCATGTAAGCCTGGGCGAAGAACATGAATTGTTCTTCAAATAGCTCATAAATAGATGTAACTTATACAGATACAATCATACAATCATACAAATACGGATGAAAGCATATACATTTGATCCAAATACCATATAAATCTTTTTCTTCAATGAACATACAATTTGTAATCTATGACACATAAATCTGAAGCAAGTTACTTCAAAGACCAATTAAAACAAACAAAACTTGGGTATTAGAAACTTAAAAAAAAAAAAAAAGATCAACTTAATCAACTAGTGGTTTCTTTGGTGAATGAAACCGAAACCCATGCAACCTGTAAACGAACTAAATAACTTGTATAGCGCGTTTCAAATAGGCATAAGGATGTTCCCACAATAACCGTGTTCTTCGAGCATATTGAACAGAAGTGATGATAAAAGGGTAAATTAGGTAAATCGACCTAAAAATGACAAATAGAGTGGCTAAAGCAAGGTATGTTTCTTGCCTAAGTAAATTTTCGGGAGATTTTGCCCATGTAAAAGGGCAGATTTCTGGATCTGTGTTGTTATTTTCGCCTTTATCATGTACCAAAACGTCTGTTGTGTTTAGGACTGTTGTATCAACTTGTTCAGCATTAACACCTGGACCAACAAAATCATTTCAGTTGAAGTAAAATATTACAAAAAGAATTATAACATGTCACAAAGAGTTCATGTGACACTTTAATGTTTATGTATATGCCAAATGACATCCATGTGATATTTAATAATTGTTTTTGAAAGTAAACTTTATTAAATCTTAGTTTTTCAAACTTGTAAATGTTTTTTTAACTGTTTACTCACATAAAAAGTTATTGCATACATGAGATATGATGCGACGGCTGGTATGGCATCAGCATGTGCCACGTCAGCAATTAACAGGTAAAATCAGTTACCATGAGGTTAATTTCTGGAGTCAGAAAATGTTTGATTTGTACTTTTTGCCTGATTTAAAGTTGGTTTCTAAAATCTGCAAAAAGTGCAAGGCACTTTACTCGTAAAAACTTATGACACGGCACAAAAAGTTAATCGCATTTTCTAATTTAGGTGATCATCTTTGTTTCCACCTGAAAAACCCACACACACTGTGAAAGTGTGAATTGTGAAAGATTCTGGTTTAGGTAATCTGTACATGTTACAAGGTAAAAATGCCTACTTTTGACATCTTTCAAATTGTTGACTTTTTATGTGACAGCTAATGTGGCGAGGGTTAATCAAAAAAAAAAAAAAAAAAAAACACAAAAGGTTACCTAAAATCAAAACATTATGAAAATTTGAGGATTGCTAAAAGTGAAACTAAGATGTATAATAGAAACTGACTCTTTTATGCAAATTAATACCAATCATAAAATAACAAAGGGTCTAAATTTTCATGGGACAAGAATATATTTTATACCAAAGGTCAGAGTCAAATGGTCAATTTTTCATTAAAAAAACTCCATACCTGTAACATCTGTGTAGAAACTCACAAGAGAACTCGTAGTCCGGGAGCCATGATAGCGCACACGCATAGTCGAGTTTAGAACAAAGAGTGTAGGAAACCCATTAACTCCATATTTTGAAAGTATGCTACAAAACAAACACTAGTGTTAGTCCTATCTAAGATTAACAAAATTAAGTTTTCATCGGTTTGTATTTCAATACATTTGTGAGAAAGAAAGTCAATTTGGGCTCTATTTTAAAGTTAACAGATGAAATTTATAAATAAAAACTTAATAAAAGGGAAACGGGCAACATGGGTTGTCAGGTTGAAACTAGAAAGGATCACGTTCACTGACATAATTAAGTGTTCATAACCTTGCAAATTGTCTTATATAGTTCATTCTTGTGATTATAGTTTTCCTAATCATATTTAATATAGCTAATCAATCCGACCTTCACCTTGACTAAGGTTTTACTTAGTTCAATCTGAACCCATTTTGACTAGATACTAGAATGCCTATTTGCCACCTATTTGTACCAATATTCTTGATCCTCTGTTTTCAATATTGTGAATCCCATCATTGCTTCTTTTTGTAATAATGGTATACAGTCATTTTCTTTTGTTCTCCATACAATATTATAAATGCAACTACAATATATAATAAATATTTGGGGGAAATGTAAATGAAAGCATAAAGTTTGCAAACCTTGGCTTCACAACGGATTCTTCAATTGCAAAATGAGGTATTGAAGGATACAATGATGACATTGTTGATAAACTTGGTTTAAAAATAGTTGAAAACGGGCACCATGATGCATAAAAGAGCACAACAACATAATCATGAGTGTTGGTATCAATTATACTTAAAGCCTTTTGTAATGAAGTCTCGTCTCCCTTCAAATAAAAAATAAACATATGCCATTAGTATGCAATCCAAAACCATATTTGTCATTTTTAGCAATTAGGGGCATTTATAAACGCTTCTCTTTATCCAAACACCCAACAGTGCATGTAGCAAATAAACTGCTTAAACTAGTCATTGGATTCTGGTTACCAGCAAGAGCAAGGTAATTCGTCTTTTAACTTAAAGTTCAGTATTTTTCAGCAGAAAATAAGAAGATATTGCTAAAATCCCTTGGAAATAAGGAACTCAAAGGCCACAAGGTTAAAGTTTGGTTTCTATCTTTGTAGGGTGGACTAAGGGGTTTTCCACAAATGGCATGCAATTCACAAAATAATAGCAAAATGAATAAATTTCTCTCAAATAACGTTTCTAGGAGATGAATCTTAAATGTGTTCTTTAAAAGTGACTATTGACACTTGAGGACTCATAGTCGAGGTAATCAAATAGATAATCAACCCCCTAAAAGCCAATTTCCTGCAAACTCCAAATCTTGATTAAACTTGTGTTCCACAGACCAAGCCAACCTTCTTTCCTGTATGTGCTACCAGTTCACATATTTTAACATAAACATCATAGCAATAAGCATGAATGTAGGCAAAATGTTATCTTACTTACAGACTATGTGTGATAATATCAATCGTTATTCATGATTCATTACAAGGTTTCCTTTGTTCAAGTAGGTCCTACTCAGCAAAATGATAAACTCAAAATCAAATGATGCAACAGCAACACAGTATCCCTAAACAAGCCCAAACAATTATTACACATGTTTTATATGATCATCAGGTTTGACTCCTTAAAAACAGCTCAAAATTGACTTTATCAAAAGGAAAGCTATACTGAAACTTTTAATTGATGTATGAGACAAAATCACACACAGAAATATAGCCTATAATCTATATAACTTGAAGAGCAACTATTACACATAATCATAAGTTTGTATCGTGTGTACAAATACCTCAATAACACCGAGAGAATAATGAATTCCAGTCAAGGGACAAACCGAATCCCCAAACCCTAAGATCGAAGCTCTCATCGACTTCGTTGGGCAAATGGAACTGGAAACCCTAGAAAGCTCATCGGCGCACGTTAGAATAACAAACATCACCAATAGAATGAATCCAGTTCGCAAAACCCTGGTTGGACTCATAGCTTTTGTTGATCTCGATGAATACGTATAGACACACGGAGATGAATCAAATTCATAAAGAAAAATCACGAAAACACAACCCTAAAATTTTAGGGATTGAGTGAGCCTGAGGCTCCGATGAACTGTAATTAGTTTGCATATGAATGAATCTCTAAACCATTGTAATTTTTCCTCAAGATCGAAAGCGAAAAGCCGAAATTTTAGAAACTTTTGAAGAATTTAAGAATAAAAATTTGGGGGATTTTGAGTCTAACGAGAAAGACGATGGATTCACACTGTCTAACTGTTTTTATGATAATCAACACCAACTATCTTAAATTGTCGTAAGGGTCCTCAACTATACAACAAAACACTTTTGAGTCCCTTTCATTTTTATAAATTATAACTACTCTTTACCAAACCCAACATAAATAAATACTAATAATCGTGCATAAATTATAGGGTTATTGGCTTATAATAATCTCAACTATGACTTTTCAGTCGCTATTACTCCCAACTGAAGATAAATCCTATGACACTCCCAACTATCAACGTATTTTCTACCATCACTAGCTTCGTTAATTTTCTTTAACACCGTTAATCTCCTGCTTACTTGGTTGTCCTACGTGACTTATTTTGAATAAAAAAATAATTTAAAATGCCACATGTACGATGACACATATTATAAAACTTGAACCATAATTTGGGTCAAAATCATTGAAGCCCCTTTTTGTTCAAACTCGTCGATCTTCATCCATGAAACATTCATCATCCTCGTCGTCTTTAACAAGTGACCATAAAAATCAAATTTTCAAGGTTGACATTAATGGAACCGTCTATGATAACCATGTTTTTTTGCAATTCATCGATTCGTTGGTCGTAAGAGTGTTCGAATGGGCAAAGAATTGTATGGGTGCCTCTATGGCTGATATGTTAATTCAATCTTGTTCGATCTTTTACATGTGTAAAGTTTAAATATTTTCTTGTTCCCAAGATTCAATTTTCAGAAAAGACACTGCAATTTCTTCATCTGGAAAATAGATTTTGATACCATTTTTAAACGGGAAGATTTGCTCCATATAGAACACTTGGAATTGTAGAAGATAAGTTTGTAAGAGGAGATAAAGAAATTGAAAGAGCAGATTCGAATGACAAACTCAAAGTGGAAGATGGACTTCTAATCCTTATGTGTTTTGGTCGTTTTAATTTCACATTGGTGGAATGTATTTGCTTGAGACTTAATGTCTGTGTATGAAACTAACTTAGTGGAATGTCATTATGTAATGAATCGGTTCTACTAGTCACTGGAACTGTTTTAGCATTTTATGTATTTTGTGCCATGTCATTTTGTAATAAATCCGTTAATGGATATGTTTTGTGCAATGACATATAGCATCTGTTTGTGTTGGATCTGTCAAATCTGTTATAGTCATGGACATGTTAATGGCATGGGCATATAGCATATGTTTGTGTTGAAGAGTGTAAAATCTGGTTTAAGGCAAATGTTGTTACTGATACGTTAAGTCCAAAAGTGCAGGAGGCTGATGTTTCTGATATATTAATTGCATGAGGCTGTTGTTTCTGATATGCTAGAGAAATTGGGCATGAGGTTGTTGTTTCTGATCTGTTATAAGTTGCTATCTTGGATAAAAAGTTTAATTTGAATCAGAAAGACACAAGGACCCAAGATACAAGCAGAAAGATATAAGGACCCATGAGGTCGTTGTCTTTAATTTGACACATGACAAATTAATAGCTGATTTTAACCATTTTAACACAAGGCTGTTGTACTTTGAACCATTTGAATTTCCAATCATTCATATTCACCTTCCAAATAGAAACACAAATTAATAGCCGACTTGCTAATGAGGATGTTTGGTCATGCACATGTCAAACCTGTTCAAATTTTAAATCTGAGTCCATGGTCATACTTGTTCATATTTTGCCATATAGTGGTACAAACTATTGCCAAAACTATTGTATATGTCAAACCTTTACATACTTGTTAATGAAGACAGAAATAACATAATGATTAACATCCCATCATATACCAAAACAGATATACCAAAACAAACCACAAATGGTTCAAAGTACATACCATCACATCCCATTACCAAATGGTTTAAACTACATAACATCACATACCAAAAGAGACAACACAATGATTAAGTGTTTGACTTGGGCCTACCCCTACCTCTTGACTCCTGAGTATTAATCTTCTCTGGCCTTCCTCTACCCCTTTTAGCTGCAGGTGTTGATGATGCTTGACCCATGGAAGGGTATTTCTTTTTGTTGTGATCTCTGCCTTTGCAGATACTACAACTCATATGAACTCCATGTTTTGTCAGTCTACCTGGCATTTTTGGATCTTTATGTGGATCTCTCTTTCTGTTTTTCTTGGGCCTTCCAGGATCAACCTTAATAGGAGGTGGATCCAAAGGGTAGGTGATGCAAGGGCAATACCTTTCACTAGCCATGGGATGTATTGTAAACTGATTGGATTTTAGGTAGCTTTCTTTATAGTAATAAGCATCAACATACTCCTATGCATTTTATTAAAAAATATGCCACTGCACACACATGTCTACATGGTACTCCTCTTAGGTCCCATTTTCTGTAACTGCATGTCTTATTGATTAGGTCTACAGAAACATAATTAAGGTCTCTAACTTGAGATACCTGCAATGATGTTGGGTATACTTCACATTTGAAAGCTCTTTCTTTTTCCTTGTCAACTATAAACTGAATCCTTGGACATACAATGACATCTTTATCTAACATTTGTGTGTGCTTTTGAGTTAGCCTGGTCATTATTACAACCCGGATGTCTTCTAACATGTGGATTATATGCTTTAGCCTGGAATGAACTATGTATCCATTGAAGGTTTCTTCCATGTTGTTCACAATGACATCACATTTGGTATGTGTGTCCAGAAAACACCTAGCAAAGCATTTGGGATTTTGTTTTAGGAAGGCCTCTACTGCATCTGCTGACATCTCTTTCATTTCTTTAATTGCTTGATTGTAGTCAGCCTCACAATATGGCCTTACTGCTTTCCAGAAAACACCTTTAAGATCTTCTCCTTTGAATGTCTTATGCCAGTATGCATTAATATGCCTTGTATAATATATGTGTTCAGAATTTCTCCACACTAAGGAAACAATATTTAATAATCCCAGAACAAATGACATATATATTAGTTCATATAAAGCAAGGTGTAAGTTTATCAAAATAATGTTTACCTTCTGTTGATCAGATATCAAAGTCCATCCCTTCCCACCATCAGTTATCTCTAAACATGTTTATAGTTAACACATGAACCATTCCCAACTATCATTATTGTCTCTTTCTACCACTGCCCAGGCTAAAGGAAACATTTGGTCATTTGCATCTCTTCTTACACCTGCCAATAACATACCTCCAAGAAAGGTTTCCAAAAAGCAACCACCAAGACATAATACATTTCTACAACCTGCCAAAAACCCTCTCTTAACACCTTCAAAGCAAAAAAAAAGTATGAAGAATGTATCACGTGATGTTGGATCTGCTGGTGGGGTTGTTACAATGTTAAAAGTTGAATTAGGATTTGCATGTCTTAATGTAGCCAAGTAGGATCCAGGTTTGCTATAATGTCCCTTCATTAAACCCTGGAGCTTTTTATGTGCTGAACTATTGGCCTTGTATGCAAGACATTTGCTAATAAGAACTTTATACTTCTCTTGAACTGCTAGCTGGATCTCTTTAGCGGGCCAGTTTGGCTTGGCCTTAAACAGTGGTAGGAACTCAGTTGAAATGAATTCAGCAGACAACTGTCTATTCTTAGACATGTTCTTTTGGAAAGTGTGCTTGGTTATTACCTTTTTAACCATGTAACACTCCTTACCCTTATGAAATGAACACATTAAACTAAAAATGAACCTTTTCACACATTTTAAACAAATCCTACCCTGTTTGGTTTTATCACTCCTAGCAATGTAAAGATTCATACCATTAGCTACTGCAGACCTTCTAACTGCTGACTTGAATGCATACCTTGAACTGGGACACGAACCCAGGAACGAACTAAGCCACGAACTGGCAGTTCCTTGGTGGTTCAGTTCACAGTTTGTGTTTATATATATGTAATAGATGTAGAAAGTTTAAGCTTCTTGGTCATTCTTGTATGTGTTTTCCAGTGTGTTAGCTTGAGAGAATTTTGTACTGATTTCGTTGTATTTTGTGTTTGTCCAAATGAATAAAATCGAGCTTTATTTAGATCGTTATCATGTCATTAATCATGTTTCCAATCGAGTCGTAGCTAGTCGGTCCGTCCCCACGCGCTTTCAGGTTATAAGATAAATTTGATATAATGGTAACTCATTTGTATCCTTAAACCCGAGATGCATAAGCTACCTCCCGTTTACCAGGGTCTATTATTTGATTGTAATCAATCGTTGTCGTATAATTGCCAGTCATAAAGGCTAATTTTAGGAATGGACCCGAAGTTCAGTGGGAGCTGCATGTAGTTAATATGGGATTCAGTATTCTTACATTAATAGTACAACAGCTAAACATCATGGGTCCTCTCGTTGATTTCAAGTGTTAAGGTGTAAGGCCTTACCTAAACTTACTATGTGTTTGATTTGGAACACTTCAAAACTAGATCGATAAATATAATGATTGAACATATGATAAGAACGAATTGAATCCATGTCTTATCGTTCGATCAATGTCGTATACAGAAGGTAACAATGACTGATATAAATTACCAAAAGTATAATATATCATGGTGTGAGACAAGAAGATATATCTTGGTTGTTGACTCAAAGTGTCATGACTGGTTGGGACAGCCATGAGTAGCTAGATCACCTGACGTGTTCGGAACGTACCCAAAAATACTACTAAAATAAATACTAAAACCTAGACCTAAGACACACCTAATTATACCGAAACAACCTAAACCGAACCAAACCCTAAGGCAGTGGACCTGTCAGATCGTAGTAAAGCTAAGGAAGACCAGATATCAAACTTAGGACACTCTAATGAACAAAGCTTAACCTAGACCTAAGAAATGAAAAATTTTAGAATTGGATTTTTGGTTTTTGAAAGATTTAATTTAACTAATTTAACTAACTAGCAACTGAAGCGGGGAAACTTGAGAAAACAATCAGATGAGGAAAGGCACCACCTAGACCTAGACTCCTATTTAACGCTCACAACTTAACTCGGTTTTAGTACTCCTGATGGCGGTTAGTTCACCTTTTAAGTTCTTCCTAATAGATAATCTTACGCTCGGACAAGAGTTAACTTTTTAAGTACATCCTACTTCAACTAGACTTAATCACCTCTGAACCTAATCTCGGGCACCTTAAGCTAGCAGGAGCTACCAATAATCAACTATGAATGACTTGGAATAACAAATCAGAAAACTAACCTAGGGTATTTCCTTGTGGGACAATCTGATCCTAAGCAATTTACCAACCCGACTACCCAGACTATCACCCTTTTAAGGTTATTTAGAAAGGAGCACACAAGATTCAAATAACTAATTATCAACCAACCCAATGACCACAATTAAGCAATCACATTAAATTGCAAGCATAACCCTACAAGTTAACTACTTTACCCAAACCGGAAGACATCCGCAAGCAAAGCATGGATTAAATGTTAACTAGAATTCTAAATCAAGCATACAAACGCATCACCAAAGAAAATTATTGGAATTGAAAAGATTATCGAACATCAATCAAACTACTAAAACCCAGAATAAAGTCGCAAATATCAAACAATCGTCATACGGTCTAGGTGGTAGCAAAAGTTTAGCCTACCACCAGTTCAATCAAATACACTAACAAGTTCTAGTTCTTAATAGAAACCATGGTGTAGAATAAATTCAATTCAAGAACCCCCAATGTGAAATTGAATCGAATGCTTGAGTCTTGATGATTCCTTTGATCTCCAATTGATTCCTTGGCCTTTAACCTGCTCAAAATTGTCCCTTGTATGTCTCCTGTCGGCTTTCGTACGTCCGCTGCACTTTTATCTCGTTCGATCGTGGAGAAAACCCCCCTTCTGCCGTAGGGTTCTGCTCCTTATTTATATATATTCTTTTGTCATCTGACCCATTGCATTTTACGTTAACCCAAATTCAAGCCCACATGGATTTAACTTTTGTTTGGTTCAATAATTGCGCAACCCAATTCATTAATTAGAGAGCAGCCCAACATAGATTCCTCTAAAATATTGTTGGCCTTCCTCAAATCTGTTTGCACTCCTTTAATGAGATGTAAATTACGCGTTTGTCATTGGAGTTTAAATGACTTTTTTTTTCCTTTCATAAATCAACTTCACGGTTTAAGGGCTGGTCTTCCATATTTTTTAATTTAGTCCCCTTACTTCTTATGAATTCTATACCAGTCCTCCATCTTCCAAGTATATACCATGCAGCCCTCGACTTAGATGAATTGATATACCATCCCCTTTGGACTCGTACGTCAACCTACAACCAAATATAATTAAACATTTTGAGCACAATTAAAATCACAATCGACCTAAATAAACACAAGACTTAATTTATTACTAAACTCACTCAAAATTATACAAAAATAACTCAATAGCACATTAAGACTCAAATACTATAATATAGATAAAAACTAAATAAAAATGACTCAAACTCGACTCAAACACTATACAAATTACCCGAAAAAAATAGGATGTGTTTACAACACATCATCGCCTCTTACTGTTTCTACTGATCTTTTTGCGATCTTGTCCAAGTGGGAACTGTTGGATATTATATGTCCAAACCCGTCAATATCAACAACCCGACCCGGTCATTATATATAAGAGTTGCACTGAGGGAAACGAGAACCGAACACGCTTAAGTCGTTAACCGTTGGTCTACGGAAACAAAATGATTATTGTATTATTTATACTGTTTTATAAATAATAAATAATAATTAATAATTAAATATTATTATTAATTTATTAATAATAATTAACAGAAATTAATTATTGAATTGTTTAATAATTATTCTCGGTTAGATAATAATACGGATACTATTTTATTTGTTTAATTATTATTTAGTAAAACGAGATGGGTGACCACCCCGCGCGTTGCTGCGGGGGTGACCACTATATGTAAGCATGGAAATGAGAAAAGGCAAAGTAGTAGTAGAGTAAACATGGGATAGACGAAAGTAGGAGTAAAGCTACATAAGTTTAAGTATGTTAACATTTTGTTTTCAAAACATTACTGGAGGTTAACTGATAGTTACATAACAAAAGTGACCCTTAGATGACAAAAGCATGTCTTGGAGCCTATCACATGACATGGGATATGTGAATTGTGTTCACTTCAAAGTAGTACTTGATGCGTATTTTCTGACCAATATGAATACCATGACGGTTGGCAAATGATTTCCAGTCATATACACTGAACCTGTAAGTTTCAGAGGTAATGTAAAAGTACTATCTGGTAAGTGAATATTAAAGGTATGTATATATGTTTGTAGTTTCTTATATCTTTACCTTGTGTATGTTGCCATGTTAGTTTGAGCATGCAGTATGTAGGCTTCAGGGTCACCGTCTTCATAGACAAAGTCAAGTACCATCTCATCATAGAATTCAGCTATGTTTGCAAGTGTGGATGGCAATCGCTGCATGACATATACAACATTAAGAGAAACAGTTGCATATCTAATAAGTATGTGTTTGGATGTTGTAAGTATCTGATGTATAAAGTTACTTACAAAGTTTTTACGAACGACGGTGACTTCATCAAAAGACGGTTTTCCGGCATCTTCAGGTGTGTCTGTACTATCAGGAGCATGAGAAAGACAGCGTATGTTGTAGCCATTAGTTGAAAACACATCTAGGTACATTGTGTAATCGTTTTCAAGAGTGAATGTCATGAAGTATGCCTGTTCTATAGGAATTTCATCCACAATTTTCTTCCAGCCATTACAAATGTAGAGGTCTCCATCAATCATTCTGAGCCTTACATTCCAGTTTTCTTGTTCTGTGAAAATCAGCTTGACTGGACGTCGTGGCGCTATGTTGTTGTAACGTTTTTCAGCAAATGCTGTTGGTATTCGTGTTGGATTTAGATGTCCAGATCCGACTAAATCAAGTACCCGACCCGGTTAAGACCCGTAAGAGTTACACCGGAGGCAACGGGTATTAAAGACCGATTACCTATATAACCGGCAAATTCGCAGAAAGATTAATTATGTGTTTATTAAATAGTTTAATTGATACATAATTAATTACTTAAATCAATATTAATCATAAAGATTAATTAAGCGACAAAAACGTTAAATATCGTTACTAACGTCATGGACGAGAATAGACAGATTATTAGTTTGACTAATACTCGGCAAGCGACAAACATTTAAAGGTTTAAATGTTAATTTCAGAAATTAAATGGTTCGATTAAGGATTAGGTAAAATCGAGGGGCTAAAAGGAAATTAAATCAGTTATAAATATAACTGATTAAGGGAGGCGAAACCCTAATCCAATTAGTGAAAATTTCGGCCTCCCCTCCACCCTCTCGCGACTCCGACGCCGACGGCCACCCCGCCGCCGCCGCCTCCTCGTTCTCCGACGACTTGTTGGCAAGAACCCTAATCCTAGATCACCGTCGCCGCCCTGTCGTTTCACCGCTGCCGACTGCCGCTCACAAAGCCGCCGCCGTCCGCCATCCTCCATCGCCGCCGCCGCAGCCACCGGGTCGCCGCCGCCCGCCGCGATCAAGCCGCCGCAGCAGCAGCCCGCCGAAGCCGAGCCGCCGCCGCCTGCAGCCCGACCGCAGCCCACCGCCGCTCACCGCCGCGGCCTCCGTCGCACCTCGCCGCCGCCTTGTCAGCCGCCGGCCCTCCTCGTCGTCGCCGGTTCCACCGCCGACAACCCTAGTCGCGAACCGTGTCTCACGCGTGTTCCGCCGTCGTCCGCGAAACACTAATTCGCGCCTGATCCGACATACGAGATTTTCTCGGTGCTTGATTCACCGCGTAGTAAATCCGTGTCCGCGAGGAAAGTCAGATTCGTCAGACGAATCACTTCTGTGAAACCCTAGCGTCACCCGTTGACTTCCGGTGTCTCAAGCGTTTGTTTGAATCACCGCTCAGGTATATCTAAACTCGTTATAGTTTAGATTCAATTGTTTGATTATATTAATTGTCGCGTTTTGATTAAAACGCGTTTTTGGTGTTTGCGCGTTTGGTGATTGTCGAATCCTGTTGTTTTAGGTTTACGCTAATTATCTGGTTTTCGCGTTAGTAAATTAAAACGTTTTCCGCTGCCTATTAAATTAATTGTTAATTTAATTATCCAAATTTAATTTACTATTTATTCGGTAATCGTTTAATAATTATTTATTGTAAATAATTATTTCTAAAAAAAAAAAAATTGCTATTACCGAGACCCGAATGCCACTGTCGTAACCCAACAGTGGTATCAGAGCCTTGATCACCACACGCAAACCCAGGCCGGTCTATTTTAAACCGGCATACTTTCGCGAACTGGGGTTCTGAACTCGAAAGTCGCGAAATTGACTGAATCGCCCTTTAAATATATTTAGTCGACATGGTTCCACTAAACATAATCCGATTCAATATAATTGGTTGAATTATCTTTCGTACATATTCGGCCCGACCTCATTTGTTTTGAATGCGTTATGGTTTGGCCCATTAGGCCCATGTAGTTTTGTTTTGGTTTGGCCCACTTTTACTGGGTTCAAAGTTGTAATTAGTTAAAATAAAATAGTTTTATTTTAAATTTGTAATCGCTCACATTCGCCTGGACGAACGAGACGAGCTTGATACAAGACCCATTTGGTATTATCCCTTTATGGGATTTTCGAAAATGGCTAGTAGTCAAAACAAGACCGACGTTTTCTGGGTGACTCGCAGGAGCTTGTTGAAGCCAGTGGGAGCAACTAAGTCAATCAGGGAGTTTTCTATTCACGTGGTTGATTTACCTTTATGTCCCTTGCCCTATTTGATATTGTCATAGGCTCTGACAATATCGAATGCCCTGCATGGCCGAATATGTACATGTGTGTTTGCTTGTTTTTCGTTGCTTGTCTTAATTAGATTAACACGCCAACTTAAGACGCAAACTTAGTTTTGCCAATATGAAACTAATTTTTCAACCGATTAAATAAAAGTCCTAATTTTATTACGACTTCATAAAAATTTTATTAACCAATTTAATTCGACATTAAATTCGGATTTTTCGATAAAGTAATCGAACTTCAAAAGGAAATTGGTTATCGTCTCGCGACACGTAGATCATTAATACTTAGGTTATTCAATTGATCGTCTCGAGTGAGATAGGATTCATAAAATCAGTCGTCACATTTAATATTAAAATATGACCTAATTATCCTATCTGGTAAGCCTAAAACCGGTAGTCTATGCCATCCTAAGTCGCGTCTAACTTGGAACATATTTACCGATGCATCCGTGTTGGAGTATTTCAACACCGCACGTGGTGTTTAGGGTATCTTCCAAGGTGAGCGTATTGGAGTATTTCAACACCGTACGCTCACACTGACTGCTTAGGACAACTACTATTTTCTTTACATGCACCTTTGGTATTGGAGTATTTCAACACCGTACCTCTGGTCGGCTTGTAGACAAAATGGGCATAGATGGGGCTAAACGTATTTCGTTGATCCGTTCGCGAAAGCCCCATAACTGGAGTTGTGATAGTAGACTCACAAGTGACAATCGTTGTCCGTTCGGCTACTTAGGAATTTTGAAAGCACTTTACGCTGTCTGGAGAAATTGTCTAACTAACTGAATTCCCAATTCCTATTCAAGATTAGCTTGCCATCCTTGAATACGAATCAAACATCGAAACACTAAAACATTTGCCTGTTGTTTCAGATGGCTAACCGCGCGAACCAAGAGATTTTCCATCTCAAGTCTCTCCTTGAGAAGGAGAAACTTAATGGCGCCAACTTCCTTGATTGGGAAAGGAATCTGAGAATCGTCCTGAAAATGGCTAACATGGAGACCGTGTTAGATGCTGAGGTTCCTGAGGAACCTGAAGCTGACACGCAAGCGGCGCGAAACGCCCATAACACATTGCGTACAAATGCCAAGAATGTCGCATGTCTTATGTTAGCCACCATGGAATCTGAGATTCAGAAAAACATGGTTGACAGGACGGCTTTTCAGATGATCGGTGATCTGAGGGGCATGTTTGAAACTCAGGCCCGACAGGAACGCTATGACACCGTTGTGACACTTATTAGTTGTCGCATGGCCGAAGGCGCTCCTGTCAGCCCTCATGTCCTGAAGATGAAGAGTTACATCGACCGTTTAGCAAAGCTGAATTACGTCATACCCGCCGAAATGGCGACTGACCTAATTCTTCACTCACTGTCCAGTGCCTTCACTCCTTTCCGGGTGAACTTTAACATGCATAGCATGGTAAAGTCAGTGACTGAACTTCACGGTATGCTTAAAACCGCTGAAGTTAATTTTGTTAACGGTAAGGCACCCGATGTACTCACAATCCGATCAGAAGGCGTCAAGAAGCCTGAGGTAAAGAAGGGCAGACGTGGTAACAAGAAGCGAGGCAAGGCAGTTGCAACCAGAGGGTCTGGAATCTCGCAGAAAGGCAAGCCTAAGGCAACCAAAGCACCACCGGCTGAACAGCGCGAGTGCTTTGAGTGCCACAAGATGGGGCACTGGAAAAGAAACTGCCCTGAGTATCTTGCCAAGGTGAAAAGTGGAAAAGCCCAGCCGGGTAATTCCTCAGGTATACACATGAGTTTATGTTGTATGATGCTTCACTTATTCCTACAAAATATATGTTTGACATACTTTACATTTTGTAGGTGCATGAAGCTTAAAAGGAAGCAAGCCAAGACGACGCTGAACTACCCTGCGATTGTCGCACCCAAATAAAGTTCGCGTCCTGAGTTTTGATTTAAAACAATTCTTGGTGATTTTAAAACAACTGATTTTGTTTGGTTTTCCCTGGTTGTTATCCAGGATGAACAAATTGCTTTCTCTGGATTTTGATTATGACATGTTTTGACAATGGCTGATTTTCGAAACATTCGAGTTTAGTTTTAATCTACTTTGAATTTGATTCAACCTTTTGTTAGATTAAATTCAAAATCCCATAACAACATATATTCCAACCTGGTGCACTTGATTTGATGAAGACTGGCTCAAATGCGACGTGATAATTTTTGGTTATCACATCCCATTAAAGCTATTTTGTCTTAAGCGTATATCGTAATAGTTACGTGACAACGCACGACGCAATTGTGGTTCTTAAAGTCCTGTGATTTTAAACCACCCAGCGTCGATAATATTAAATCAAGTCGAACCGATTAAAGATCGCCACTTCGATCCACAATCGTATGAACATGTCAATCCTCTGCTTCAAGTAGACGTCTGATCATATAAGTTCGAATCACCAGCTAAACAACTGCAAGAGTAATCACCTGATGATTACAACATTGTAGTATGGTCACACCAATTCTGGTGCACATTACCATTAAATGTATATACCTAGACACATCTTGGAAGTCTTAGACTACAATAGTTGTACTCACGTGTGTTTTAATCCGACAAACACTAAGTGTCATATACGTCGATCCAACATTTCAGTATGAAACTGTAACACACAAGACTAATGGCTTGCCCTTGACTTCATGTAACCATGACACCCCTTTCACACAACACTTGCATAACTAACTTCCAATCCCAAGACCGGTATCTTGCGAAGATGGAATTTAGCAATTACATGTCCAAAGCTAGATCATTAAATATCTAAAGAAGAGTGACTTAGATAAGTCACTGGAATATGTAAAGCAACTCTCGCATTTAAACGAGACAAGCCGGATAAACAATGTTTCGCCAACTATGGATTGTTGTTAAGCGGAACATATTGACATTCCAATTAGAGTTGGCATGTTTAACCTTACCTGAATAAGGAAACATCCTCTAGTATCGGACCCCAGGGTCCGATAGAATATATCATCATCTCGAATATCACGAGAAACTTTCAAACAATCAAAGACGAACGCATCTCCATGCTATCAAACTCTGAAAAAGACTTTGACAATCGTTTTTGAACTTATGAATAAGTCATAACATCTGGATATTAAGCATTCGAATTCCGTACCTCAAACTACGGAGTCGAGCTTTTTCGTTCTTGAGAACGGAAATTGATTATCGCATTTCTGCGTAAAATCAGTATCCACACGGTTTGAAAGAAAGATGAAGATAGGAATGTCAATCTGCCTCAAGCAAGTGGGAGCATCGCCATAGATCCTTACTGGAATAACGATCAAGTGCCGATCCAAAGATCATTTAAATTTACTGGGTTGAAACTTTAAATGACACCTCAATCGATTATAAGTTTCAAGATAATGTTAAGTATTGATCGTGATATGACTGAGCAACCACACGCGATCGATCTCTTGAAACAGTTCAAATCATACTAAATATGATGTAGACATGAATCCAATACTTGAATATTGCATGGAATGTTGCCGTAAGATGTTACGCCATAGATGGAAAATCACATCATCACTGCTGAACACTGATGAGGGAATATATGTTCATCAGCTGAGTACGAATTATATTCGTTGAACATAAATAGCCAACTTAATTGAATCTGAACTAAGAATGCTATAAAACATTCAAAGGGTTAATTCGACTCTATAAATAGTCGATTAACATGCTCACGTGATAACACAGTCATACGTGTGCTTGCCAAGGGCACTCCATTATCACAAGTTCGATTCACTTAAGAAGATTCTCTGTTCAAGATAAACGTTGAATCTCAAGAAACAACAGATATTGGCAATTCTAAATCGAAATACGAGCATTTGATAGCGAATCCACAATTTCCGCGATCGGGCTAGATCAGCGAAATTAGTCTACTACTTAGTACACGAATTCTGCATCACTTCGATATTCGATTCTAGTGTTGGATGTCGAACACTGTCGTTTGCACCATATCATTCGGCCTCCTCTAAGTTGTTAGACGAGAGTCTGAATTCTGCGTAACGCGTTCGAATTTTATACGTTTTATCATCCATGAATATTTCGTTAATATTCTAAAAGTCCGTAGTCGATCAGACATTGCGGGAGCAACGCCTGAAGAAAGACTATTCTGACTCTGGACTCAAGGTGTTGACATCCAGACTCACAAGGCCTCGTTGGAGAATGACGTCGGGACGTAACTCGTATCAGAATGTCTTCATGGATCTTAGCATAAGACAAATCTGATTAATGGTATACTCAACCGTATCCTTAGACCTGAGACACATGAGCGACCTCCCGTTTGCCAAAGAACATTCTTTGATTGTAGCTTAACGCTGTCGCGTAACTGCCAGCCATAACGGTTACTTTTGGGAATGGATCTGAAGCTTAGTGGGAGCTGTATGTAGTCAACATGGGATTCTGTACTCTTGCATTTTTCAATGCAACAGGTCGACATCATGGGCCCTCTCGTTAGTTCCAAGTGTAAAGTGTAAGGCCTTACCCAAACTTACTGTGTGTTTGATTGGACCACTTCGAACAGTAAAACGAGGAATACAATAATCGAACACAAAGAGAATGAAAAGATCCATGTCTCTGGTTCGATTGATGTCACATACAGAAAGGATCTGATGACTTTACAAATACCTTAAGTCTAAACTATATCACAAGTTTAATGATATGCCTTGGTTGTTTTGACTTGAAGTGTCATGACTGGTTGGGACAGCCACGTGTAGCTAGAGCACCTCTGACTGTAACTTGATTAATAGTCGCGATCAGTCCAAGTGGGAGACTGTTGGATTTAGATGTCCAGATCCGACTAAATCAAGTACCCGACCCGGTTAAGACCCGTAAGAGTTACACCGGAGGCAACGGGTATTAAAGACCGCTTACCTATATAACCGGCAAATTCGCAGAAAGATTAATTATGTGTTTATTAAATAGTTTAATTGATACATAATTAATTACTTAAATCAATATTAATCATAAAGATTAATTAAGCGACAAAAACGTTAAATATCGTTACTAACGTCATGGACGAGAATAGACAGATTATTAGTTTGACTAATACTCGGCAAGCGACAAACATTTAAAGGTTTAAATGTTAATTTCAGAAATTAAATGGTTCGATTAAGGATTAGGTAAAATCGAGGGGCTAAAAGGAAATTAAATCAGTTATAAATATAACTGATTAAGGGAGGCGAAACCCTAATCCAATTAGTGAAAATTTCGGCCTCCCCTCCACCCTCTCGCGACTCCGACGCCGACGGCCACCCCGCCGCCGCCGCCTCCTCGTTCTCCGACGACTTGTTGGCAAGAACCCTAATCCTAGATCACCGTCGCCGCCCTGTCGTTTCACCGCTGCCGACTGCCGCTCACAAAGCCGCCGCCGTCCGCCATCCTCCATCGCCGCCGCCGCAGCCACCGGGTCGCCGCCGCCCGCCGCGATCAAGCCGCCGCAGCAGCAGCCCGCCGAAGCCGAGCCGCCGCCGCCTGCAGCCCGACCGCAGCCCACCGCCGCTCACCGCCGCGGCCTCCGTCGCACCTCGCCGCCGCCTTGTCAGCCGCCGGCCCTCCTCGTCGTCGCCGGTTCCACCGCCGACAACCCTAGTC
This sequence comes from Deinandra increscens subsp. villosa, assembly GCA_039602395.1. Taxonomy (NCBI): domain Eukaryota; kingdom Viridiplantae; phylum Streptophyta; class Magnoliopsida; order Asterales; family Asteraceae; genus Deinandra; species Deinandra increscens. Next base: position 212,068 of record JBCNJP010000013.1, read on the forward strand.
GCGAACCGTGTCTCACGCGTGTTCCGCCGTCGTCCGCGAAACACTAATTCGCGCCTGATCCGACATACGAGATTTTCTCGGTGCTTGATTCACCGCGTAGTAAATCCGTGTCCGCGAGGAAAGTCAGATTCGTCAGACGAATCACTTCTGTGAAACCCTAGCGTCACCCGTTGACTTCCGGTGTCTCAAGCGTTTGTTTGAATCACCGCTCAGGTATATCTAAACTCGTTATAGTTTAGATTCAATTGTTTGATTATATTAATTGTCGCGTTTTGATTAAAACGCGTTTTTGGTGTTTGCGCGTTTGGTGATTGTCGAATCCTGTTGTTTTAGGTTTACGCTAATTATCTGGTTTTCGCGTTAGTAAATTAAAACGTTTTCCGCTGCCTATTAAATTAATTGTTAATTTAATTATCCAAATTTAATTTACTATTTATTCGGTAATCGTTTAATAATTATTTATTGTAAATAATTATTTCAAAAAAAAAAAATTGCTATTACCGAGACCCGAATGCCACTGTCGTAACCCAACAATTCGCTGGTACATGAAAGGCAGCAGTGTTGTCACATTAGATAAACGTTAAGGTGAAAGGTCTGAAAGACTTACCAGCTGGTCTGATGAGGTGTCAAAAAGTATCTTCCAGAATCCATCCATTTCTGCTCTAAAAACAAAATTTTATATGAGCAGTCATAGGAAGTAAAAGTCAGCATGTATATGAGTTAAATTGACTGTATAAAGTCTTTGGGTTTGACATGGAATGAATATGACGGTATTAACTATGAATGTCAATATGAATCAGTAGTTAGTATGCTAGATTAGGACATACAAACAGTAATCCTAGAAGTAATTGCAAATAATATCGTAGCATTTTGGTTGAAATTGTTCCTATGTGCTAATCTATGATGAATCGGCAGGTAATATGTTAGGTTAGCATATGCAATTAGTACAAACATCCCGTTATAAGAAATAAAGATTTAGCAATGACAGAGAATGAATATAAAATCTGACGCATGCAGTTAAAATTAAATCTTATGTTTTAAAAGAAAGTGACATGAAGATATGAACACATGTATTTACATGAGCCTAAAATGATGAAACCTAAAACAAACATGCAATCTAAGAGAACAACAATTGAGTAATAAAGTGTAATAAACAGTGATATTAATGTTTTTAAGAACAATTTAAGAAACTAAAAGCAAATAATCAAGCCCAAAACAAAATGCAATCTAAGAACATAAACTCAAAAGAAACATGCAATTTAGGAGCTTGATCTTTTACATTTAAGCATTCAACCGTCTATTATCTCCTCTGTTCAAGGAGCTCTAAATGTAATAGATGATAAAAATCATAAAGAACAACGACTATAAACTAAAATCAGCATAAAGAAAACATAGATAAGAAGAAAATACATCAGAAGAAGATATCGCAGACCAAGATCACTACATGCAGTTAGCCATTTTAAGAGTAACAACAATCAAAAACTGAAATTAGCAAAAAGGAAACATAAACATCAGAAAAACACATCGCAAAGTAAAATCAACACATGCAATAAGTAATCTTAAAATTAATTGCGACGAAAACGCTAAAAGTGTTGAGATTTGTGAAGATTAAGTATGTGAACACTGAGACGCAGCAATCACTTATGTTACCGGTAAAACCCAACGGAAAGCCCAAAGTGAAACAGAACCATGCAGTAGTAATAAACTAAAACAATAGTAATGGAATTGAAAACCTAAATTCAAACACTATGGCACTTCTAAACAAACAAAAGCAGTAGTAAATAAGAGAAGTAACTTAATATTAAAACTAAGACTAATAGTAATGAAGTAAACTATATAAAAACAGATATTGTATGTAAAAATGAAGTGTACCTGAAAATGCAATTGAAAGCTCCTACATAAAATGAAACAAATAGATTAGAAAGCAAGCAAATAATATCTGAGCTGGTATTCAAATCAGACGCAATTATACTTTAAACGAAAGTAACATTAACGCATAAAGACATTCTTTTTCCTTTCCACTCTGGCATTTTCCATGTTTATTCTTCTGTGCATTCGAGAGAACCCAATTTTTTATTAAACACCAATGTCATCAGTCATTGAAATCTAAAGTTAGTAAGATAAGACCTAAACTTCACAAATCTCAGCTAGTAATTTAATTGAGAGCAACCTAAACATAGATACTGTATCATAGAACACACTGTCACACTTTCAAATAAAAGAAAACATAAGTAAAAAAGGAAGCGTACGTGAAAATGCAATGCAAAGGTGCTACATAAAATGAAACAAATAGGTTAGAAAGAGAGTAAATAACATGTCAACCGGTAATCTAAGCAGAGGCAATTGTACTTTAAAAGAAAGTAACATTAACATATTAAGATACTCTTTTTCTTTTCCAGTTTGGCAGTTTCCATTTTGATTCCTAGGCAACCCAATTTTTTAATAAACACCAATGTGATAAGTCATTGAAGTCTAAAGTCAGTAAGAAAAGACTTAATCTTCACAAATCTCAGCACTTTACATATCTCAGCTAGTATCTATATCTATACTATATAATAAACACAAGTTTTTTATGTCTAGGTGACATAATTTAAGATATGCCACATAGAATTAGCTTATGTGTCATTTTTTTAGATTTTTGAATTAAAAAAATTAAATGGTATTTACAAAAAGGAATGATCTCATAATTAAAAATCAAAAAATTAAATTATTTCCATACAAAAGTTATCCATGTTTGTTTTACAATGCCACAACTTTGATTCATCATATCTTCTTCATTTCTCAGTGAAAATTTGATCCGTAAATTGTTTTGAATTCGTGAAAGAAAACCTAACAAAACTAGATCCATATTGCTTAGGTTTCGATCAACGAATGATGCTGAACGAATCAAAAAACAAACTCACGACTTTCTAAACCCACCATTGATAAACTTAAACTCCAATTCGATATTCGTTTAATAGTTAGAAAAAAAAATTCATCTTTTACTTCGTTTATTTTTTTTATATCACAGTCTCGGGTATTTATCCGGGGCACTAACTAGTTATACTTTAAAAGAAACTGACATGAACATATGAACACATGTATTTACATGAACTTAAAATGATGAAACCTAAAACAAACATGCAATCTAAGAGAACAACAATTGAGTAATAAAGTGTAATAAACAGTGATATTAATGTTTTTAAGAACAACTTAAGAAACTAAAAGCAAATAATGAAGCCCAAAACAAAATGCAATCTAAGAACATAAACTCAAAAGAAACATGCAATTTAGGGCTCCCTCTATTATCTCCTATGTTCAAAGAGCCCTAAATGTAACAGATCATAAAAATCATAAAGAACAACGACCATAAACTAAAATCAGCAAAAAGAAAACATAAATAAGAACAAAATACATCAGAAGAAGATATCGCAGACGAAAATTACTACATGCAGTCAGCCATTTTAAGAGTAACAACAATCAAAAACTGAAATTAGCAAAAAGGAAACATAAACATCAGAAAAACACATCGCAAAGTAAAATCAACACATGCAATAGGTAATCTTAAAATTAATTGCGACGAAAATGCTCTAAAACAAAACGCAAAGCAAAACACATACCTAAACCTCTGTGAATCCAACATTAATCGAAGAAATTGACAATGTAAATGGAAGAAATTGAGAACAACAAACAACCCTAAAGATCAAGTACACAGCAAAAGCTAACGAAAATCATATAAAGAAACAAAAAAAAACCGAACCTTAACCGGCGACAACTCCACTGAACAAAGAACCGGCGAAACTTGATTGAACGGAGAAAGGAAGGAGAAAGAGTAAAAGCTGGGTATTTAAGAATGTGCGTACATGCTTCTCTCTCTATGTCGTGGCAGCGACAAACAAATAACACGTAAGAGGACTAAATGTGTGAATGAGAAAGAAAAGAGGGGCTGAATGTGTCAATGTAAGAGAATATCGTGGTCAATTTAAAAGAAAAGAAAACATAACTTTTCAACTATGAAATTCCATTGTATATTTTATAAATAACGTTAGATTAGATAAATATAATTTATTCAAACTAATATTAATTGAATAATTTTAAAGTAGATAAATATGATTTATTTAAAATAACATTATTTTTATGGATAGATAATTGAGAGTTCAAAAAAATCAAAGAGAGATAAAGAGATAATCGGTTATAAATATAACTGACTAACCATTTGAGAAAGTTGATCAGTAAATCACCAGAAATCCTCCTCTTTCTTTCTCGATTTCTCTCTCTTTCGACTATCTTAAAACTGCAGACCACTCTAGGTCGCCACCTACCACCGTAAACCACCACCATCTGTCGGATTTTCGGGTGCCGTCACAGCTTTCTTCCAGCGTCATTCGCTGTTGTACTCCGTCACCAATCGCCGCTGACGCCACCAAGCCACCGTCGGTCGCCCCGAGTTTTCTACTCAACCCGCTCGGCCTACGCGTATGCGAAAAGTCCGCGAGACTGAATATTCTCCCAGACCGTTTCTGTCAACTAGCGTTTCTCTCGTTGCTCCCTCGGTGTTTTGGACAGTTGTTTGACTATTGCACTGGTATATCTAAACTCTCTTTAGTTTAGATTAATTTTATGCAATCATTTAAATTATATAATTGTTATATTTGTTTATTTCAATTATATCTGGGTTGATTGTATCTCTGTTTGCGTGTATAGGGTAATCGGATCCTGTTGAAATATTATAACTGTTATTCGCGTTTTATTTTTGTCAGTTATTTATGTTGCGTTGATAAAATTTATATATTAGTTAGATTAATATATACAAAAGATTAATTTGATTAATCAAGAAATCACGTTTTCCTAAAATGTAATATATCCGATTCACCAAAAATTTAGAGTTATAATCGAAGACCCAAATACCACTGGCACAAATCTGTCAGGTAAAACTCGATCGCTCTTGAGATCAAACCAAAAACTATAAAATCTCAATCTTCCTTCATAAAACTTCCAGCAACAAGTAATTGGCTACATCGAAATTATAAAATGTTTTAAAATCTCCCAATCATATTTCTTCACATGATATAATTAGGAATAAAACAACTAATAATTGGAATATATAAGGAACTAGAGATCGACCGCGCGTTGCTGCGGTAGTCAGGGAAGATAAAAAAAGTGAATAAAATAAAGAAAATATAGGTTAATAACTGTATTAAGCAATTTAACAAATTTTATTAACCTCTTATTCCATGTTATATAACTTTTGTATAAACGCCTCTCCCATAAATCCAGTTGTTACGTTTCATATATTCAGTGTTTAATTGTTCATATCAGTGCACATAATAGCTGTATTACATCACATATTCAAAATCAACGCGTCATTTGGAATAAAACTCTCCGTATCGAATCACTTCCATATGAAGATGTGCATGTATTTTCGTTTAACAACTCACTATATACTATATAACAACAATATTAAACAACCATGGAAGGAGGTAACTTATCTCTTCTCTAACGAAATGACTGATTCCTCCCCAGCTTCTACAATCAAGTTCATATATTACAAAGTTAAGGACCCATTTCATGTGACAATAGATCAATAATCAAATGGACCAAGATACATTACCTATATCGGGCACTATTATAACTGGCGCGGATTTGCAGTTATGAAAGCAGTACTCGCTTACGCTTCCCTTGAGTACACTTCAACACACGAATCAAGATCGGATGGTGTTAGGATTGGTAACTAAAGACACTGAATGTAAAACCAAATAGGTATTTTGGGTACCTTTTTATTAAACTGCGTCCTCTAGTACCCATGACTACGGCTGCAGGCTTCACCCTCTCCGCTTCCTTGCAAATTGCCTTGCCTACATCTCCTTCCACTATTCGAGCAACCGTCTTCACCTGTTTTAGTTTACAGTTTGATTATGAAATATGTAAAGCATCTTTTAAGGTATGATATTTGCGTACACATATAGTCTGATAAATGATTTGATTATGAAATATGTAAAGCAATTAGGGCTTGTTTGATTTACATAATTTATTGGAATTAGAATGTGAAAATCAAGAAACAACATGTTTGATTGGAAAATACAAGGAAAAAATAAATTTCCCTAAATAAAAATTTAACCATAAATCTTAATCTACTCTTAAATCTATAACAATATTCTTATATTCACCACAGAACTAAGACCCTTTTCCGTACACATTAATACCGCTAGACTTATTTAACCATCTGGGAAGTTTCCTCATAAATAATGAATTCAACACTTCTGAAGGGATCATCAGTCATTACTCGAGTGATCATATTGATGGTTAAGTGGTGTGTCCACAATCAAAAAGATTATAAGTTCAAATCTAAAATACAATTTATGACAGTATTTACTCTAAAAAATTTTAAAATTACTAAATTCTAATTCAGGGGGCATTCAATATAGTGAATTAATTCAACCACATGGACTAAATCTTCACTACCATCAACATCAACCCTCACTTCTCATCTGTGACCACATTTGTTACCAAAATTTACAAGCCAAACATGATTATTTATTACCAATCACATGCATCATAAGAGACAGATATCTACTTCAATTTCTTCTAATTCCAATTCTTTGTATAATTCCTTCAAATTTCATGTCTAATTTATCAATTTGCAAGCTGGTAGAAGTTTCAATTACCATGGCAGTTTGTAGCTGTAAATTATAATCCGCATTCTGCAAACTAATTTCCTATTCCTTAAAATTAAAGTGGAATCACCTAGCACTACGGCAACTCAAGATGATAACATTTAAGGATTCAAATCATTAGCTTAAATAACCTAGCACAAGGAACATTTACAACAATGGTAATTTCTTAAAACTTTTACACACCATTCTAATCCTCACCCAAATCCAAATATGCATTTTGAGAACAATATTGAAATTCAAGATGCTGGCTTTCAAATATCAAGAATTGTACATAAGAAACTAATTCTTAAGTTGAAGTCCAAGTTATCTGACCTCAAAAGTCAAAATCCATCTAAAATAGTAAGCATGTTCTTCAAAACCCTTAGAAATATAAAACATATAAAAAAATCCCAAAATCAAATACCTCAACTTTCTCAATGGCACCATGTTCTTCAAAAACCTTCTGGAGTTCATCATTGGTGGTTGTGCGAGGGATGTTACCGACGTACAACCGCCGGGCCGCTTCCGAAGAGGGGTCCACGGTCACCGTCGCCGGCGTTTCTTCGGCGACGCAAAAAAGTCTTGTGGGTTGTCTGGGGTTTGAAATTAGAGGTGAAAATTGAAATCTGATGTGGGTTTGAGGAAGATTGGGGTTTGATTTTGAAGAAACTGGTAGTTGGGGTTTTAAGGATTTGGAATTTGGGAGGCGGTGGAGGTAAGTGGTGGAGGAGAGTATGGATGATGAAATTGTGGCCATTTGGGCGGGTCAAATATACGCGGATCCGGATCCGGATCCGGAAGGCACAATTCCATAAGTTTCAATTGTCCTTTGTATATATATAGAATAGAGATCAACCGCGCGTTGCTGCGGTAATCCTGAAAAATACAACAAAAGGGTGAAAAAAAGAGAAAATATATAGTTGATAAGAGTATTAGATAGTACATTGCAAAAGATATCAAAGTAGCCATGTAAAAGAACGAAACACAAAAAACTAATAAATCTTTTGTGAATAAAAAGATTAGGAGAGTAAAATATTTATGAGTGTAAAATTTTTATCTAAACCTATGTAAATGTATATAAAATTAACAAAGATAAAAAAAACTACGTAACAACCTAAACACTACACTAACAATACTAAATTCATCGAGTTGTTCCAAAGAATCAAAACGGTAATTTAATCCAAACCCTAACCATTTTAACTTCATGTCAAGTCAAGCCGTGTTAATGGGTAAAAGTCATAAACTGGCAGCTCTAAAGAGTAGTCTAATTTAGGGAATCCAGAGTAAAGGTCATTTCAATCTATGCTTTCAGTAAATAAAATTCATGACACATACAGCTTTCCTATTCTGTGAGGCAATACATGAAGGTTGGTTATTAGACAAATCCCATAGTTTGACCTGTTATTTCATACAGAAAAATGTTACTCCAAAAGATGGCTATGCAAAAGATGTATTTTATAAAAGCAGAATACTAATTTACCATTTTGTCTTCAGAACCAGTTGCAAGAAGCTGGAAAGAGATAACATAATGTTAAGTATAATTACATAAAAATAAAAAAAAATAGACGGTAGACTAAAGGCTTACATTGGGCACCAATGGGTCATAAGAAACAGCACAAACATTTTTATCATGTGCATGAAGAGTGAATGTAGGTTTTAATGCTGAGGATGAACTGGATGTTGCTGTTCTGATATCAAAACCAACAACCATACCATTCTCGAGACTCGCCTAGAAACAGAAACGGGTCAAATGGGTCGAATGTATAAACTTACAAACTTTCAATCATGTAAACATGTAAAACTGTGGCACTTACCACAAACAACTGTTGGTCGTGTGGGTCCCATGCCAAGCTCTCGACATCAGCACCAGCAGACCACTTAAATCCGGCATGTGAAGGAACCCTTACATCCCTCTGCAGTGTAACAATATTTTCAACCAGGAAATCACAATAGAGATTTATAAACAATACTTACACGTGGAAGTTTTTAATACACTGACCCCTGTGATTAGTAGAATCCTTTTGTTAAAACTTTTAATTGGTAAATGAGTGTTGTCGTGTTTGTGATTACATATTAGATGAAAAGTAAGATCATTCATATTCCACTGTTAGAGATGATTTGCAGCGAATCAAAGCATTTTATGGATCCAGATATGTTGTTTATACCAAAAAAAGGATTCAATTTATGTAAGTTTTTTGGCAGAATAATAACCATGGCTACTGTATGATCAAAAGATCCACTGAGAAGAACTTCATGTTCTTTATGATTCCATGCAACTGCCTGAACCTGAAACGCTTGAACACAAAGATTGGTAAGTCCCAAGAAGGTATGCAAAATTACATATGTATATAAAACATATATTACTCATGGTGAAGAAATTACTCGCAAATGGTCATTGTGATTTTTGAATATCACATGTAAATGTAATTTTTGCACAAATTCCCTAGATTAAATCTGTCATCATTTTATTTTGAAATAACATAATGTAAAGAACATACCCTCTACTAAATTTAAGTTGATTTCAAAGTTTGGATTTGAGTTCTACAATTAGTTATCAGATTTTAATGCTTTAATATACAGATTTTGTTTCTAGTTATCTGATTTATTGAGAGTCAGATGCTAATTTTTTGATAATCAGTTTCATACGTGTAGCAGCAACTTGATTATCTAATGTTAGGATAAATGTACTAATCCTAAAGACTTTAACTCCCCCTCATAATATCTCTGTTTATTTTTTATGCAAATATGTCATGTTTGGTCATTTTATCAGCTAATTATTAAAATAATCAAAACTGCCAAAATCTTAAAACATTTTATAATTGCCTTATCAGTATGATGCTCCATGGTAATCTTGCATTTGCCAGTTGCCACATCCCAAATCTTCACCATTTTATCAGCACTACCACTTGCAAGAATATTCCTGATTATCAAGGTTAAAAAATGACATAAGCGTCTAAAATCCAGCATCCAAAAGGTAATACTTAAAAACTACCTGTAGCCCTTATTCCAAGCTAGAGCAAGTACAGGACCAGTGTGACTATCTTCTTTGAACTTGATGGATTTCTGAAAAAGGTTTAAAATGTATAAATACAAAAAAGAAATATATAATTAAAATGAAAATAAAAAACTCTGCAGCAGGAATACCTTAACCTTCTTTCCTTTCTTCTTTTTCTTCTCCACAGCAAAACCACCTAATGTGAGCGACGGTTCGTTTACATTTAGCTAAAGAATCAGTGAGTGGTTTATACAGAAAACCTGTGGTGTTATTAAGCTATATGGCCGGTGGAAACAAACCAAGATACATTAATATCCGTTAACACCGGTTAGTTTCTTTGCACTCTTGTCAGAAAGAATTGCGGCGAAGAGAGACATGAATGTTAGGATCAGAGAATAAGTTGCAGCTCATAATTGTATGCTCTTCATATTGCTGTAATTAAATTTGGATTTTGATATATAAACTATACAATAGTTTTAGGGTATGTTTCTGTTTGAGATTCCCAGGTATGTAAATCTTTAGGCTTAGTCAAACCAACTGAATTAGTAAATACCAAATTTTGATAAATAGGATCTAAATTTGTTGCAGGGTATGTTTCTGTTGTAGCTCATAAATGTAAAACTAAGATCTATTATGTTGATAAATAAGAATGCACTTAGAGAAAAACAAATAGAGATTTGAGGCAAGATGAAATGAGATGCCATAACTGTTAAAAATGTGAAACATATTCCCTCTTCGTAATTTAAAATTTTAAGACTGTTATAATTGTATCTTGTTATGGTTTAAAGCATACTTTGGATATTTCTCTCTCAAAAAAACCATATCAATTAGTCATGTTCTGTCAAAAAATCATAACTGTATCTCCATAATCTACCTATGATCCGTTAAATAAATTATTGTTAGCCTTCACAAACCAAAATCAAGAGTAATGTTATATAATTTTACAACGAAACCTCAAAAGAAATGGTACCTGCACTTCGGAAGACGACTATAGAAACCTGCAAATAAACCAAAGAAAAAGACTCATAAAACTGAAGATTACATTCATATGAGTATTAAGAAAGAAGAGAGTACTAAAAAGACATAAAACTCCCCAATATGAAGGTGGGACATTAGATGTCTCTTATTTTATATATTTATATTCAGTCCTTTTTTTGAAGATCTAAAATAAACAAAGTTGGAAATGCTTACAATAATAATAATCATAATGCTAACTTGATTTTCCAAATTGTTTTTCTCTTATTATTGATCAGTTTCACACCAAAAAGAATTATAACTATTATACCAATTAGTTAAAGGAATATTAACGACATAAAATGATAATAGGATGCAATTGGCAAAAATTGTACATGCAAGAAAGTGGGGATATATAATTAGGGACATGTCTAATAGCATTATACTTAAACCAAAGGACATATCAGATTGCTTCTTGAGTTCAGACATCGCATGTCCCCATCTTATTGCCTCATCAAGATAACAACAAACCCGTGGCATTCCAATTGGGTGACTAAAATGTTAATCCATCTTAATCAGGTTCTAAATAAGCAAATATAAAAGCTCACATAATTATATATTATAACGGAAAATTCAAAGGTTTTGAGCATCTGGGCTATGCATTCTCTTCAAGAATTCGTCATAGGTAATAAAGGATAAAACTACTGGAATAAACATATAAAATATATTTGACCCATAATAAAACCTGGATCTTTCAAACAGGCTTCGGTAATATTTTGACCCATATGAAACAAAGTTAAACATCATTAACAACAAACTAAAACTACTACTCAAAATTGAGAAGGTAAAATTTAATTAACAACAAAGTAAACATGTAGTTTAAAGTGGAGCTTTCAATCTGGTAACAAAGGAAATTTTTAGGCCAATTTATGAAATTTAAACACAAAATTCTGAACGTAAATCTCTGGAGATACAGAACAGCTAATCATACATAACAGGTAGAATTACAATCACAAAGGCTGAACTTCACATTTGTTGCTTGCCCATATGAAATTTGGCTTTGTATCATTGTTGTGAGCCAATGGTTTGTCTGTTACACAACTTAATTCCATATTCAAGCATCATGAGTGGTCTATTTCTTTGGCCCAGAATCATATTTCCAGACAACAATCATAAAGTTACACATAACTTTTCATAGCATATGGTCTTATTGGCTCGTCTTAAGATTTGCACGTCCAAAACCTGCAATTGCTGAAAGCCCAAAAAAATGAAATCGATTGAACAACATCAAATTAAGATACAACCGACCTTCGTACAACCTTGACGACAGCACACCGGTGGCCATCGAAGAACAATAAACAACGCCACCGGCTACCATCGATCTGCGAGAGAGAAGAAGTATGAGCCTCGAATGACCACCGCCAAGCACCGATGATAACTACACAATGGCGATAGCAAAAATCAGATACAAAAGCAAATCATCGATTAACCCTAATCGAAAAATTACCTGAGATCATCTTTGATCAGGCACATCACCATTTTCTGAAGATCTGATGGGGGAGAGAGTCACCGGCGGTGGAGAGAGGGAGAGAGTGATGATATTCTTGAGACTACGATCGTCTTTGATCAGAGCTTGTAATCAAAATACAAATGGTAAAAGCCTGCAAACAAAACCGCCATAAAATCGACCTAGTCGCCGTCGACCGGAGGGCTTCGTCGTCGTCGACCGGAGGGCTTCGACGCCGGTGAAAAAGACAGAGCAGAGAGAGATCTGGCGGTAGATGTGTGAAGAGAGAAGGAGAGGGGAAAGTATAAAATATAGTTTTTTGGGCACGAACTCATAGGTTGAGTTTGTGATTGTATATATATACAATAAACCATTATTTGAGAGCCGTGTACCATGCGCGTACGGTAACGGGTGTCTCTCATCTTGCTTCTAGTTTAAAATAATATTTATTTGTATTATTCATATTTTAGTTACTTTTATCTATTTTCATAAATTAAAAAAATATATATTCTTTACTTAATATCCACATATATTCCAATTCCAATTCCAAAAAATATATAAAAAATACGATTTACACACACCACTAATCCTCTACAACAAGATCAAAAACGAAGCGTCTATTTGGACATCCCTATACGCTGCGTATGATACAATACGCAACGTATATGACTTTTTACCGACAAAGTTACAGACCTGACATTCTCTGAAATAGAATTTACTTATACGCTGCGTATAGTTAAATACGCAGCGTATACTAAACTGAATAAATTTGGACATTTTGTGTTTGTGTTTCTTTACCTTTATTTTTTTTAAATTATAACAAATAGTAATTTTTATAATTTCACCGTACTAGAAACCTTAAGTTGTAATTTTCATAGTCAACCTATACGCTGCGTATTGTTAAAGAATTGGTTGAAGAGCGTATTGTAATTTTCAGGTCTGTAACACTTTTCAGTAATTATTTATTTAACAAAGTCCAAGTTCACAGTTGGCACCTTTTACCTCCAATCCATTGCCCAAACCTTCGATACATTTTTGGAGCTTTTTGAGACTGCTCTACCTCGTGGGTGATAAGTTTGTGATTAGGGATAGCAAGATCTTAAAGTTGGATTATAGTAGTGATGCATTGCATTCCATCTTTACTGAAATGATTAGCATACTATTTTTTAGCAAAGGCCCGAGAGAAGCTTTTTAACACCCTGCATCCAATGTTTTTTTTAATTTTTATGTAGTGAAGGCTTTAGTTTTAGTTTGGAGGATTTTGTGATTTCAAAGGATGCTATAAGAAGCATAGAAGACCAACTACTAGAAGTTGCACCTATTACAAATGAGGTAATTGACATGCAACTCGAGAAAAATCTTCGGGCATGTAAGAATCCCATCTCTGAATTTATTCTAAGATTTCATCCATGGGTAAGAGATGTGGTCATCTGCTATGATGAAATTGTGAGAAATGATTGTAGGAACTCAGTAATCCAATTTGAGTACGGGGCAATGACAAATAATCTGTTCGATGCTGGTGAACCATTTGGAGTATTGGCTGCAACGCTTGTTGGTCATGTTCATCTTAACAAGGTTCTCTCTCTCTATGTATATTATAATTATCAATGTTGCAAGTGCTTACTGAGTAAAATTAATAGGGTTCACAAAGTTTTCTCCTTATTTTCTCTATAATATATTTGTGCAGACACTGTTGAAGGATTCAAATCTTAGCATGGAAAAGGTTCTTGCAAAATGTGAAGAAGCTCTGATTTTGTTTCGCAAAAAGAAGAAAGTGGGCCAGCTATTCAAGAAAATAGCTATATCCTGCAGGTATGTAATATGGCCTTTTTTTTCTTTCTTTCTTTCTTTTGAACTATATTAGAATAACATATACATGTGGGTGTGGAAAAACCTACAAAAAGGTTGAGCAGTCAATGTGGTTGGGTTGAATAACTATACTAATGTCTATGGTTTCTGTTTTGCAGCGAATGTTCATTTCAGCAACAGTCATCTGAATGGACCCCATGATTACAGTTCTTTTGGCTAGGCATTCCTGATATCCATTTAGAGAAGACTACACAAAAGTTTGCCGATGATGTTTGCCCCGTTCTTTTAAATTAAGTTATAGAAGGTATAACTTTTATTGATGCTTGTTTATGTCGGGACCTTTTTATTTAAGGGTTATTGATGGGTTTATGAATAACTTGCTATTGCATAGGTGATCCACGTGTCAAAGAAGCTAATATTACCTGGATAAGTCCAGAAACAACAGTGTGGATCAACAATCCTTTGAAGGATCAAAAAGGCGATTTGGCTATTGATATTGTTCTTGAGAAAGAAGCTGTCAAGAAAAGTGGTGATGCATGGAGGATAGTAATGGATGCATGCCTTCCAGTAATCCATCTGATCGACACAACACGCTCTATACGTAGGAGATTCTGCAATGTGAAGTGAATTTTAAGAATGTTCATAATGATCGACGGGTTGTGCTTTATTTGAAAGATTGTGATTATATAAACGTTGTTTAGAAATGTAAAGGTAATAATACAAATCATTCGATATCGCAATCAATCGACATCATCACAATCACAACGAACATAAAAAAAAGTACGCCATCCATCACAAGCAAACATAAAAACAAATAAAGTAGTATTCATGAGTACATCACCATAAGAAAATAAAATAAAATGAGATATCGCTAATGCTCATTAAACAAATAAAATAAAATAAAATGAGACACCGCTAATGGTCCTCCTCATCCTCATCCCCAACCATGTCATCATCATCATCATCATCATCATCCTCTGCCTCGCCCTGAGCGTCGCCCTGAGCGTCGCCCTGAGCGTCGCCCTGAACATCCGGTGCCTGTGGAAATGGAGGGTGGTCATGGTAGTCCAAACGGGCTGCCATCCCAACCATCATCTGGCACTGCCATGCCTGAATCTGAGCCATTCGATCCTGATTCCGAGCCATTCGATCCTGATTCCGAGCCATTCGATCCTGAATCTGAACCACTCGGTCTAAAGTCTCCCTCACAACCCGAGGCATCCTGACTGCCCTATACATATGACGCACGGCCTGCACCTCGTGCGCAACGTCCCCGGGGTTCACTCCCTGCACTCCCTGCACTCCATGATCTCCATCCTGCCGTGGCTGCGGCTGTGCCGGAGCCCCACCAGCATCCTCTGGGACCCAAACAACACCATCCCGCACCATCCGGTAAAAATAATTCCCGCGAGTACCAAACCTCTTGATTATCTTCATGCTGCTCATGGTCGGCCTACCAAGTTTCCTCGCCGGCAGTGGTGCGGGCATCTCGTGCTGGTGATCAAGGAGGACAGCTATCGACGATGCAATCTTTGTGATATATGGCCCGCAAAAAATATCACTCCCGTTCTTCCTACTATCGTGCGTCCCCAGAAATATAGCTAGGCCGTGGGCTAGGGCGGCACTCCTACGACGCATCAAACAGTAAAAGTAAAATAAATCTGTCGACGTGACGTGCTCTTTGCTAAAGCCACGTGATGTAATGGAGGTACTGATGAGTTTATGCAGGTATCTATAAAGGGGGTCCCTAATCTCTGTAGCTCGGCGCTCAGTCGACCCTACTGGTCTATCGGCGATCGACAACCACCACTGCTCCAGATCATGCTCGGGAACGGCCTTTACGGCCTCATAGTATATCTCGGATAGTGTCTCATCCTCGGTGTATAACCCTGACAAGACCGCAAAGGCACGTAGCGTGTACCTATACTCCACCCCGAAAAGTGAGAAAGTAACCGCAATGGGTTCAGCTACCATGACATCGTGTGCGGCCTGTGGAAAATCTCCGTCAATGGGCCTGTAAGAAAAAGTGCATAAAAACTCCAGAACTAACAACGGGTACGTGGGCAGGCCGACTGTATCGAAAAGACGCCTAAAAGGAGTATCTGCCGGTACGAACGTGTCGTATCTCTCACCGGCCTGAATCTCTGTCAAAAACGGCACGTCAACTACATCCGACTCTCTAATCTTGCACCCCCTGAACCTGCGAAGTTTCTCCAGTGCTCTCGTCCCCGGGGCAAACTGGAGATACTGACAGCCATCTATATCTAAATCAGCCATAACACCTACACAAAAAAAAAAACCGAAGGGTCAAACGTTAATAAACAATAAATAATAAATAATAAATAATAAATAATAAACAATAACTAATAAGTAATAACTAATAAGTAATAAGTAATAAATAATAAATAATAAATAATAAACAATAAATAATATACAATAACTAATAGATAATAACTAATAAATAATAAATAATAACTAATAAATAATAACTAATAAATAATAACAAATAAATAATAAATAATAAATAATAACTAACAAATAATAAATATTAAATATTAAATAATAAATAGTAAATAGTAAATATTAAATAATAACTAATAACTAACAAATAATAAATAATAAATAATAAATAATAAATAATAAATAATAAATATTAAATATTAAAAAATAATTAATAAATAATAAATAATACATATTAAATATTAAATAATTAATAGTAAATATTAAATAATAAATAATATATAATAAATATTAACTAATAAAGAATAACTAATAAAGAATAACTAATAACTAATAAGTAATAAATAATAAATAATACATATTAAATATTAAATAATTAATAGTAAATATTAAATAATAAATAATAAATAATAACTAATAACTAATAAATAATAAATAATAAATATTAAATAAAAAATAATAAATAGTAAATATTAAATAATAACTAATAACTAATAACTAACAACTACAAAATAATAAATAAGGATTAATTATTCAAACCAGATGAACAATACGCAGCGTATTAGGTATTACGCTGCGTATTGTTCTTCTAGTTTGAACAATTCTGCAATTAAGTTGGCCGATTTTGATAAACAGAAACATGGGTATTCGATAATTCTACTTCTATGTTCGATCATACAGTGAAAAAACAGTCTAAAATCCATAAATAACTAATGTAAGGTGCCAAGATCTAAGTAACCACTAAAACACAAGATTTAAGTAAATATAGTCAATAATTTTCGTAATACATACCGGTATGTGTACGGGGATTGAACGACAGAATCTGTATCTACTCTTTCCTTCTTCTCCGGCGGAAAACCTTCTTTTCCGGCGAAATTGTGACAGAAACGGCGGTTGTGTTGTTTAGGGTTTTTTTGTTGTTCTTTGGGAGAAGTCGGCTGGCGTTAGGGTTTATACGCATGTCTATACGCTGCGTATAGATATATACGCAGCGTATTTTATTTTTAAAATTTTTTTTTTAATCAATGTTTTTTTAAATAAATTACTCCCATAAATATATATTTAATTTAGAATCATAGTTTTAATTTCTATCTATACTTTATTTTAAGTTTTTATTATACTAATTAAAATATATTATAGTTTTCAATTTATTTAGTTTGATTTATATTTATCATTGAAGTTTTTATTATAATAATTATTATTTGATTTATATTTATCATTGAATAAATAATAAATAATAAATAAAAAGTAATCAGTAATTTATATAGTTATTTAATTAAATTTTATACCAGTTGGAGAAATGAAATCACTACTTTTATTGAAACATGGTTACAACACAAGGAAATCGGACATTACTTAAAAAAATAACACGATAGAAACGTAAACTCAATAGTTATATAAATTCAAACAGCTTTATTTATAACCGAAACCCACTCAACCAGATCGTTCCATAAAGTCCTTCATGATATTTCTTTTAGGCGGCTGGTTTTTTCCGGGATGGTATGGGTGCCTGTTTCGTAAGTAGTCTTTCCCGGTCTTCGCACCTATCGGACATCGCACAACAAATACCTGCATCATCCTGTTATCCGCACTATTGCAGGAACTGAGACAATATGTGTCCAAGTCGTTGCCTAACATCAGTAAGCCACTGTCAAGATTTCGACTATCATCGGGCTTATAATAGAACCAAATTTCGTTCCGATTATCATGCCCGAGATCCTGCATGATTAACGACATATAAGAATACGCAAACCTATTCATGTGTATGTAGTCAACAACACTACACACACCGCCCACGTATCTTCTCCCCGGTGCATCCGTGAACTCACCTCCATGGTGAATCTTTAAGCTGAAATAATCTGGGTTGCCTGCATATACAGCATCAACGAGTAACCCGGCCTCATGATCACTAGGCGAACGGATTGAATACAAACGTGGGTTTGTGGAAGCCATTACGATCTCTATAGGAAATTTTAGTGGGGGAAGGCAAATAAGCTGTGAGGTGTTTTTAAAGGGAATTCCATTCTGTATATAAAGGAGGCAAAACGCAGCGTATGTAAACATACGCTGCGTATGGAACAATTATTTATTATTTTAATAATTAATTTTAGATATTTCATGACAGAAAAATATTTTATTTTATAAATATTTTCTTTAAATAATTTCAGTACGTAAATTGATTTTTATTTTTAGATATTTTATTTTAAAAAATTATTATTTTAGATATTTTTATTTTTATTTTTAGCTAACTTTTTAATTTTTAAAAATTTATATAGTCATACATAATAAAAAAATATGTAATTTATTTTCTAATGACTTAAGTATATAGAAAAAAAAAATATAATTTTTTTTTCTTTATAATATTCTAAAGAAACCTCAAATGCTCACACGAAAAAAATAAAGTTCACGTGGATGTCCAAATCAAACAAACACAAATGTTTCTGAAAACAAACATATAAAAAACATCCCGTACGATAAGAACCACAAATGTTTAAACGAAATAAAAAACATAAGGGATCAGTTGTCATCCCCGCCTTCATCATCATCCCGCCTGTACCGCGTGTAGTCATAGTCAAACGGCTCATCATTCTGCCCGTAGTCAAATTCCGGTCGCTGAGGCGGAGGAGGAAAGTTAGTGTAACCCATATGGACGTGAAACTGGTTCATCTGTTGGGTCTGGTAATCCTGCCAATGGTGGTTCCAGGCGCACTCATTGTACTGGGTCTGTCTTATATTGTTGACGCCTATATCAATCCGGTCCAACCTGTAGATCAAATTAAATTATTAAAATGTGATTAGTAAAAAAAAATATATATAATTATTAAAGGTAATATGAAAAAGGGGTGTAACCTGTCAGCCAACAGGTCAGGTAGCGTCAGCGCCGGGTACTGATGACGTCTCTCATTCTGGGAGTGTGCCACTCCCGGGTCATTCGTGTAATCGTATCGCGCACCAGACCCACTCCCTCCAGCATCCCCAACACCCTGTCCAACCGGTTGCGGATGACACACACGGTAAAAATCTTCTCCATTATCTCCACGTAACTTCTGAGCAACTGAAATCTGGCAAAGGTTATTGAAATCCAATTTGCGAGGCGTCGTAACTGGCCCGACCAGACCAGCTTGAGACAGGTCAACACCAAGATTACAGGCAATGGTAGTAATGAATCCTGCACAACAAATATTAGTCCCCTTGTTGCTCACCTGATTGCTAAAAAGCTCTGCTAGACAGTGTGCAAGTGCACACGGCGTGTTGTTACCCACACAATACAAGTAAAACAGATCCGTGAGTGAAACCACATCCTGACTCCTAACACGTGGGGCGATCGAGTTAGCAATCAACTTTTGAAATAATTTCCAGAAACAATCATGACACGTCCCAATACGGTTGGTATCCTGATGTCTCGGTTTCCACGCCTCAAACGAAATTGAGTCCCACCATCCCACCAGTACGTTCTCGTTAACGGCCGAAACCGCCTCACGATACAACGAAGTGTTGATCTCATCGTCCGTGTATAAACCTGACATAACCGCAAACTCTCTCATTGTCAGCTCGTACTGGATACCGCCAAGTTTAAAACGGACCTGTTTTGTCTCAGGTTCGTTGCGTTTGAAAGGACCCTGGACCATTTGTTTCTTCTTCCTAGGTGAATAGAAAAATGTTGACAGAAACTCCATAACCAAAAAATAAAACATATGCTGTCGAACCATCCCGAACAAACGCCTCCAGGGACCCTGCCCAACATAAGTGTCGTATCTAACCATACCCTCGCACTGGGTCAGGACATCCTCGTCCAAATAAAAAGGTTTACCGATCGCACATGTCCTAAGCCTCTCTAGTCTTCTATGCTCGTTCGAACCGACGTCGAACTGCAGCCATGGGTGAGTGTCTATGCCAGCCATTGTAGCTATAAAAAAAAAACGACAAACAACAATTAAATTATGAATCTGAGCCCAGCAAATTTATAAATCAGAAGAACAATACGCTGCGTATAGAACAAAACGCAGCGTATTGTTCTTCTGATTTATAAATTTCTGGGCTCAGATCACCATTACACGCGTGTAGTGTATTAGCAGAGGCTGTGTATGGTTATTCAATTAAACCAGATTAGGAGATAAATCCGTGTTAACATCTCAAAATATAAAAAAAAACCCCATAAAAACTCTTTTAGGTAAAATCATTAATATATAATTTTGTATTCGATAAACATAATATTTGATAACAATGTGATAGAATTGATAGGAAACATATACCTTTCGAAGTCTGGATGATCGGATTGCAGACTTGTTGATTGATTCGCCTAGTGGTTGTGTTTTTTAGTTTTTTTTGCTTGTATCTATGGCTGCAGACGGCTGGGAGATAGTTATACGCGAACCCTATACGCAGCGTATTGGGACATACGCTGCGTATAAATATATAAATTTTTTATTTATTTTTTGGTCAATATTGGTCTTTTTGGGCATGGAAGGTTCATAACAAGGTGATGTGAATTTTTTAGATTTATTAAAAATACTTGATTTTTTTTTTCATTTTAAAACATGCTATATTAGCTAGATATTTGTGTCTTTTTTACTAAAAAAACATAAAATTTTTTTTTTAGTGAAAAATTAATGAGTAGTAGGTGAGAAGCAATGCTTTCGTAGGAGACGAGTCATTTGCTGTTCTTGCAATCGCATAGCGTGTATTTCTATAAACTATCCGAAATGGGATACCTTTGCTAATGAAAAGTGTTTTCATATTTTCAAGCCATTATTTCGTAGGAGAAGTCGAGTCACAAGAATATGAAATCTTTTCCCAAAAAAATAGAATACACGGTTGAATAAAAAAAAATAAATTAAATTGGTTAGAATAAAACATGTCGAGTCACAAAAATTTAGACAAACATGTCGACTGAAAGGTAATTTGAGTTATCAACCTCCAAGGTCCATAAAACCGGGCTGGCCTCTGTTGGCTTCAACGTAATCAAGGTATCTATCTAGCTGTTCTTTATATACTTCAACCCATGGGGCAGCTTCTTCAGTTCGGTTACCGCTCCAATGGGGATCAACGTATGGCCATGGTACGTCCCCCTGTAATTCAATATTGAGGAAATGATTCCCGCCAGCGTGTAATAGCGATATCACTCGAGGATTTTTTGTTGGACCAGAATCTATCGGGAAGAATGTATTGTTCATGGTTAGTGAAATGTTGTGGACAATACAACTGAAAGTTTTTGCAATTAGAAGCCCGGTTTCCGGCATGATCATCCAGCATTCCGCCGGAGCCGGTCTAGCCCCAAAATGATTTAGGCTGTTGTGTAGCTCACCGTACTGATCTATGAAGTCTCCGGATTGCTGATCTCTGGTAAATGCGTTACCGTTATATACATTTGTCCAAAATTCTCTATTATTAGTCAGTTCTTTTAATAGTTCTTCCCGGACGTATGGCCATAGGCTTTCAAAAAATCCTAGACCTATGGCAACGGCACGAAATCCACAGTTACCGTCACCGTCGACATTTGTTATCGCTCTTATATGATGCCTCTTTATGTACCCTGGTATATCTCTACCGTATATATGGTAATTGTATTCACTAAGGTCTGGTCTATCTGTATTTACCTTTTTTCTACCTTTTTTTGTTTGGGTATTTTTTTTCTGTGAGCTTTGGCCTAGGTCTACGGTTTCCTGCGACCCGACATACGAACTATGTCGTGCCGACTCCATATTTGAATTTGTCGGACCGGTATACGAACTATGCCTGGCCTGATCCTGAGACCTCTGATCATCCCTCGCTTCCTTTGCTTTTGTGGACGGGCGACCACGGGTTTTTAACTTAACTTCGGGCTCCTTATATTGTGACTTCCCCGTTGTTTTCTTCCAAAAGTTCTTAAGTTTATCAAACGCACCACTCTGCTCATGTTTTGGTTGCGTGTCTGCGTTTTGTTTAGAGTCGTCTTTAAACGGATCAAACCCGTCTCCCCCTTCAAAATCGTCATCTTTTCCTGGGTACGCAGGTTTTTTATAATCCAGCTTCCGCCAAAATGGATCGATGTACTCCAAAGGAATGACGTAATCTGAAGAAAAAAAAATTAAGGAATTAAAAAAATATTCCAACGTATTAATTAAACAAGATTATCGTATAACGGTACTGTATTTTTACACACCTGGAATGTCTAGCATATTTTCAAGCCGGCATGCGCATGGGATCCCACAGCCGGTGTATAGCTGATGACCGCAGGAAAAGTTATGCACCTTCAGTACTGTATGCAGCCTGTTGATCTCATTGTATAACAGGTCCAGGCATTTGATAGACACCCGACCCCTTATACGGTCGAACAAACGAATATTCGCATGATGAGACATGATCTTTATTCTAGAAGTGCCTAGTTTAGCTTTTAGCTCACCTAGCTGCAGCTTTTGCGCTTGATCAATAAACCCAACCAACTGATCAAGCGTTGCCTTACGGTGTCTGAGATGTGATTTCAGGGCGTGGTGCTCGCTCTCGGCTCTGTTCGTTGTGTTCTCACCGTAATTCCTACGAGCACTAGTCCACATAGTTACAAACCGGGACCTGAAGTTGCTTAACCACTGGTCTTCTAGATATTTCAAACACTCTGAAAAAAAAACGATGCATATTATTTATCACAAAAGCAAACTAGTTCATTAAATAAAATATATGGTAAGGCTGCTTACCGAGTCGGTCAGCAGCATTAAGATTTCGATAGATTTTCTCATAAAATTTATGATAATGTGTTTCGTTCGGAGAGTCAACCAAATACCACCAATGTTTCTGAAAACGTTTCCAGGTGTAGATTTGGCACTTACCGAAGACACCCTGCCAATGCTTAGAAATATTTTCCCATATGTGTATCCGGCAAAGCTGGTGACTTGCCTGAGGAAACACATTATCGCAGGCATTGACAAGAGCCAACTCTCTATCGGTTACTATAACCGATGGATGGTACACATCCGTTAACGTTTCCTTTACACACTCAAGGAGCCATGTGTAATTCTCCTCGCGTTCATTGCTTAAAATTGCATGAGCGAAAAAGAATGAGCTTCCGGTGGATGTTACGCCAACCATTTCAACTAGGGGAAGGTTGAACTTGTTTGTTTTATAGGTGGCGTCCACAATCAGAACATGCGGGAATGCCCGCCAACAAGTGTAACCCAATGGACTAACGAAGAAAACATCCTGCGTTATGTCGGTTACTGGGTCCGCTCGGATGTGATACACGTATCTGTTTCTGTGAATATTGTTTATGAATATTTCCATAGGTGTCTGACCCTGCCGTCTGCTCGCCTTTATTTTATCTTGAGCATTATAGATTGTTTTTAACGTCGAAACGTTATCAGGATATTCATTCTTTATCGCTGATAAAATGTTTCGCGGTGGCATGTTTTGGGTCATAAGGTTACCAACCAAGGCATTCTCGTTAGGTCTTAATCTCCTTACGTAAGGAAGAGCCTCAAGATATGGGGTCCGCCGATGGTTATGTGAAGCGCATACAATTTCCAACTCGTATCCGGCATGGAAACCACTATATACGCCAGTCAGCATGAAAGGACAGTTACATTTCTTACTACCGGTTTTTTTTACCTTGGCCACGGTTTTGTGAATGCCTGAACGATCACACTTTATCCACCCTTTACCCAGATTACCATATAATTTACTGGGGTTGGTCCGTCTTTTGTTTAGACCGTAACCATTTTCTTTGCCTTTTTGAAAAGCCCATTCGAAGAGGTCGTCAAAGGTTTTAAATATCTATACAAAACATAATTGAAAAAAAATACGATTAGTTATTTATATGTAGGAGGTTAATTACTTTGACCGATTTAATTTTGTAAAATTTAATAAATTACCTGGTCGGTACTGTAGTCGACATCCGGTGGAAATATTTTGCGTACACCGAACTCATCGTACTCATCTGTATCGGAGTCATCTTTAACAATTTCAGGGTCTTTTTCATGGAAGGCATCTCCATGATACTGATTATCGTACTGAGAAACGGCAGGGAGAGGCAATGACGAGTGATCACCGTAAAAATTAGAATATTGAGTGTCGTAATAATAACCTTCGGGTATCTATAAAAATAAAATATCGAATTAATTATTTTCATTAAGAGTAAATTATAAATACAATAACTATTTTTCGAACCCCACTGCTTGCCTGGTTTAAATCAAGCGTCGGTTCCGAAACCGAAGGGTAATGGCTTTCTATTTGAGGTGGCTCCTGATAAATAGAAAAATTAATACAAGTAAAAAATATATTAGGGTAAATATAATTATTAAGTACGAATATTAACTCTTGCCTGGTTAAGATCGATAGGCGGTTGGGAATACGACCGTTGATACGGTTGAACCGCGTATTCATCCTTCAAAAATATAATTTCCGTTGTATTATACAGAACATTATAAAAATAAGAGTTTAAAATGAATATAAAATCGCTTACGTTTTGTGGCGGATGGTTTAAATCGAGAGGCTCGTCATCGCCATTTCCGAATATATTCCAAAGCGACATTATAATAACAAAATTTGTAGTTTTTAAACAACCTGAATGATAACTGCAATTAAAGATACCGACTGAATATTGGTGGTCCTGCAATTCTACTGCATTTCTATATATAGCTAAAAGTTTGCTTCGTATTTCCAAACGACGAAATGCAAAGATTCGATATCAATCGAATTATCTTACACCGGTTTCGTCGGCAGGGAATCAATGATCACCCCCACTAAATACGCAGCGTATTAAATTATACGCAGCGTATTGAACACCTATACGCAGCGTTTTAGCCCATACGCAACGTATAATTTCCAATAATATCCTCTGGTGCGCCTGCAAGCTTACTGTGCATGCACAGTCTGATAGGATGGCATGCATGATTAAAGCAATACGCAGCGTATTGTCTAATACGCTGCATATGTCAATTTTTTGAATTCTACCGATGGTTATAAGTAGAGTGGCTATCAGCAGAGGTATACATCACCAAATATATACCGTTTATAAAAAACGACCCTAATCTCCCTACGTACCTCACAAATACAGCATGAGTTTCGGAACCAGATCGTGGACGATTCGATCGACTAACGAAAGTTACCTGGGTTTAATCGTGGAAGATGCATACAACTGTAATCCAAGATATTTCACTTTAAATATATATCATTACGGTCATTTTACTGATTCACCGGGCAGGAGATACGTGGAAGGCTGCTGTACATTGGCGGATTACTGCGATGTAAATGAGTTTAGATTCTATGATATGAGTCTAATCATGCCACATCTGGGGTATGAAAATACAAACAACATGTGGTTTTATTATAGGAACCCTTATCTTAATCTTGACAGTGGCCTCGAACCGTTAACAAATAACATGGACGTTGGTCGTCTTATTTCTTTCATAAATGAAGACATCAGAAGTGTTGACGTCTACGTCATTGACAGTGAGCTGGGAGCAAAGACTGAAAGAGACTACCGGAAGACCCGGGTGAAATGGGAAGCCTCAAGCTCCAAGGCAACAAAAAAACTTTTTTAAATTGTTAAGAATTTAATGTGTTTGTGTTTTAGGGGCGTTATAAGAATTTAAATTGTTAAGAATTTAAAGGGATAACTTTTTTAAATTGTTAAGAATTTAATGTGTTTGTGTTTGTGTTAAGAATTTAAATTGTTAAGAATTTAAATTGTTAAAAAAACTACGGTGGGGCGTTATAGGGGCGTTATAGAGGAGAGGGTGGCGAGGGGCGTTAGCCCTTTAACGCCGAGAAGATGAGGTGAATAAAAAAAATAGCCGTTCAACGGCTAAATTTTTTACCGTAAATTTTTTACCGTTGAGGGTTTTATTTTTTTTAATTTAAACCCTCTTTTACCTATAAATACCCCACTTTAAACATCTCACACACCACTCCAACTCCTATCTACTTCCCTCTCTACTTCTATTCTTCTACTATATATACCCCATCTATTTTATAAACTTTCACAAACATTCACAATGAATATGGATAGTTGGAATACCGAAGAGGACGTAGCGGTGGCAAAATCTTTCGTTAACGTCGCACACAATTGGAATGGTGGACGTCCCCGAAACGAGTTTTGGCCTGCCGTGATTGATGACTTCAAACGGCGACGTGGTGTGGAAGATGTAAACGGGTACGTTATCAGGGCGAAATGGTGGGCCTTGCAATCGAACGCACTAACTTTTAATGATATCTATGTACGACTCGAGCGACAATATGGCGCGGAGGGTACAAGCTCAGTGCTGCGAAGGTCGTTGAGCGAGTACAAAACTGAAAATGGCGAGAGCTTTGTAAACGCAGGCGTTTGGGCTTATTTGAGGCCATACATCAACAACCCCGAAGATCCTATTTTCACGTTTAATCGTTATATATAGGCGTTCGTGTTTTCTTTTAAGTTGTGATGTTTTAATTTATTTTGTTGTCTTTTATTTTATTTTTAATGAAAAAACTTTTTAAATTGTTTTCTTTTAAGTTGTAGGTTTAAATGAAAGAGAAATTATGTATACGCTGCGTATTGCCAAAAACGCAGCGTATAAGCCCTACGCAACCCTAATCCTGGTTGGGAAATGATTATGTCTTGATTACAACATTCCATACGCAGCGTATGTCGTAAAACGCAACGTATGGAATGTCTGTCATATTAATTAGTTATATATACGCTGCGTATTGGGTTATACGCAGCGTATATAGATGTTTAATTAGCAGCACCCTTATAATATATATAGAGAGAGGGAGAATATTTGAGAATCAATTGATTTTAATAACAATTTTAGTCGATAGTTATATATAAGGAAATCTTCTTTTATGAATTTGAGTGACTCTCCTTGAACTTAAGTGGATTAGAATGATTATCAAAAGTTCTCAAATAAACCTAACCCTATATATGGGTAAAGTTCTAGTACAAACCAATATTATTGTAAGAACTTAAGAACTAATGTAAGAACCATTAAATTTCAATTGGATTAAGGTTATTTACATAATTTTTATGCTTCTTCTTCTTTTTCCCTTCATGTCTATACACATGATGGCAACTTAACGACCTAAAAAAACAAAAAACTAAACAAAAATCTTTTTTTTTGTTTTTTTGGTAAATCCGACTATGTTGCATATATGCAACATATGAAAATATATAATGTTGCATATATGCAACATATGAAAACATATAATGTTGCACATATGCAACATATGAAACATATAATGTTGCATATATGCAACATTATATGTTGCATATAAAACATATGAAACATACCATGTTGCATATATGCAACATTTTATGTTGCATATATGCAACATTTTATGTTGCATAAAATGTTGCATATATGCAACATGGTATGTTGCATATAAAAACATATGAAACATATCATGTTGCATATATGCAACATTGTATGTTTTATATGTTGCATATATGCAACATAGTCGGACAAGCAAAAAAAAAAAACTTTTTTTTAAGTCATCGGGTGGATATGGGTGGATATACGTGAAATTAAATTTAAAAAGAATATCAAATTACGCAAAAAAACTTTATTTGAAATAATTTCCCTTGGTTCTTACAAGTTTGTACAATAGAAAACAAGATATCTTTACCATAAATGTAGTGGATGAATTAGAAAAGAAAGGACAAAATTACTTAATTATCCCTCATTTAAGTTGGTTCTTAAGTTCTTACAATAGATAATGGTTATTACATGAACTTTACCCCCCTATATATATATATTTATGGTGAAGTTCATTGTAGATCCATAAAAAACTGTAGACCCTGTAGACCCCTATTTTGTTCTATAAAACTCACTAAAAAAATTATAAAATTCATTGTTGTTGAATTTGAATTTATTATGCGATATGTTTTTAAAAACCAAAAAAACCTAGAAAATTATTAGAGACATTAAAATATAATTGGTGTTAAAAAACTTATATTGTTCAATAAAACTCACTAAAAATTATAAAACTCATTTTTGAGTTTTAAAACTCACTGTTGTGTTTAAAACTCACTACAACTTTAAAATCGATGTTCTATAAAACTCAATGAAAATTACAAAACTGCCTACAAAACTCACTATTAAGTTTAAAACTCACTATTGTGTTTAAAACTCACTACAATTTTAGAAATCGACGTTTTATAAAACTCACTGAAAATTATAATTTCAAATAAAGAAAATAAAAAATAAAGAAAAAACTAAAAACATTAAAAATAAACCCTAATGTAAAGATAGAAATATGACAAAATAAAAAATTAAAAAAAGCAACCAAATTCAACAACAATGAGTTGTATAATTTTTAGTTAGTTTTATAGAACAATATAGGGGGTCTACGAGGTCTACACTTTTTAAGGGGTCTACAATGAACCTTTGACTATATATATATATATATATATATATATATATATATATATATATATATATATATATGGGAGAGGATCATTTGAGAACCAATTTGATTTGAGAACTAAAAAGAACTAATTTGAGCCACAAATTTATTTACATGTATCACCCCTCCCATGAATTGTAGTGGTCCCCCCTGAAATTTGTGGTTGAGATTTAGTTCTCAAAAGTTCTCAAAATAAAAAGTTCTCATTTGAACCTAACCCTATATAGGGAGATGATCTTTTTAGTTCTCAAACCCAATTGGTTCTCAAACGATCCTCTGCCTATATCTATACTATCTTATTATGTATATTAGAGAGAGAAAATTTAACTTGTTGAATTTTAAGACTTGTACAAAATTTATAACATGATGTACAAGTTGTTATTGCAAAGGTGTTGAATCTCTTAAACATTAAACAAAAGCTTTGTTCCCATCCGGTTATCGCGCCTGTATTCATCAAATAGAAACCATTGTACCGAGAATCCCATCCACCCGCGTACAATCCCATCCACCCGCGCCTGTTTTCAAAGCTACTTTGTGCTGCAATGCTTCTTCTCTCTTCCATAACCGTACAAGAAATCAGAAGACCCTGCAAGCGCCATCCCAATCGCCAAAGAAATCAGAAGCGCCATCCCCAATAGGTAGGTTTTCAGAGCTCTTTCTCTCTGTTTTACAACACACAGTATCCTATTCTATACAATCAATCACTTTGATTTTGAACAAACACAAATCCTACGGTTATCTCCATTTAATTCCTAATCCGACAGTTTTGTTTGTTTTTGCTTGTTTTTCACACGGATCGTGGCTGAATTGAGGAGGATGGGGGAGCCTAGGTCGAATTTATTTGTCTATAAAGTCACCCGGATTCGTATCTCATTTGGCACATCCATCTGCTTACAATTTCAAGTGATATCTGGTAATTTCTGTGAATTTTCAATTTTCTTATTCGTTTTTATATTTTGGTGTTAAAATCTAACCAGTTCTTATTTGTTTTGTAAGTATACATTCTACAAACATTGCTGCTGTTGCTGCTGTTCTATTTTTCAATTCAAGAAATCTGTTTTCAGGTCCTGTAAGTATACATTCTATTTTTTAAGAAATATGTATATGAGTGCTGCTGTTCTTATTTGTTCTTAAGTGTTGGTGCTGTTTTTTATACAAACATTGCTGCTGTTGCTGCTGTTTTTTTTATACAAACAAGTTAGTGATTGTATTTGAGTTGAAAACAAGTTAAAAATAATGACCCATTTTCAGAAATGGGGTTAAATTTTAACCTTACCTCTGGTAATTTCATTGGAATTATTAAGTTACAAGTGTGGATTGAAGAAGAAATCTGTTCATCTCCATCGATGAAATCTGTTTTTCTGGGTCTGTAAGTATACATTGACATTTGGTTTCATATATGTGTTTAAGTTCAGGTTCATATATGTGTTCAAGTTTATGTTCATATATGTGTTTAAGTCTAGGTTCATTTGGTTTCATACATTGATTAGTTGAGTTAAGCTATTCTTTAGATGTTAAGATTTGCTAATTAGCCAACCCATTACATGATAATTAGCTAATTAAAAGATTAGAGGCTTTAAAAGATTTGCTAATTAGCCAACCCATTACATGATGTAATTAATATATGTACAGATAGTTGCTGCTTTTAATTGTCTGTTTAACAACATATAGACATGATACATATAAATAACTAGATCATAATAAACTCAGATTTTATACATTCAAATTTTATAAGAAATGAAGTTATAGCACACTCATAACATGTTTTGCCTTTAATTTTCTGTTTAACAACATTGGCATTTGTAGATGTGTTTTGCATATATGATTTCTATTTGATGAATACATGGCTGTGTATATTACTTGTGAAAACCATTGGTGAATGATAGTGGCCGTAGATGTGTATATAGTATGAATCTATTGGATTATAACTTTGCTAAGTCTTTTATGAAATCCAGTTAGATAATTAAATGGTTATTTTGTAGCCACAATAGTGTACATTCATTAGTGACCTATCTAAGTTGTATGCTTTTTAGATAAAGATTAGTGACCTATCAGGAACAATGAATGCTTAATGAGAGACTTGATTTTAAAACAGATCTTAAAAGTTTGTGAAGATTACTACTTTAACTGCTTATATAACCAGGCATGTGTATATGGAGAGAAGGAACTGCTGTAATGTTGTTATAATAGTAATATGGTTTTCAAAACAAGTTAGTGATTGTATTTGAGTTGAAAACAAGTTAAAAATAATGACCCATTTTCAGAAATGACCCATTAGGACAAGTAAGTAACAAGGCTGCAAATTCATTTTGTCTTCATATATTCATGTATAGAATAAGTTCAGCTTCATATGTTCATGTTTATTTGTATCGAATAAGTGCAGCTTCACTGCATTTTGTATATATGTGTAGAATAAGTTCAGGTTCATTTGGGTGATGGATAGAATAAGTTCAGGTTCATATGTTCCACCCTCTTTGAAGGTCAAACTGTAAAAAATAGAAAATTTATTTTCTTCACTATATTTAGGCATGCTTTCTTTGTGTTTAGTTTTGAAAATCTTTTAAGCACAATCTTTTGAAAATCATATGGTTAAACTCTTTTAAGCACAATGTTTAGGCATGCTTTCTTTGTGTTTAGTTTTGAAAATCTTCAATACCTTAAAACATAATATGTGGTTAAAATCCAGAAGAGAGTTAAGTTTCATGTGGTTAAACTTGAATACACTGTCATATCTTGAGTAAATAGTGTTCTTGATGGTAAATAAGCTTAAAAACCTCTATTTG